>NQII01000376.1:334309-500769 GCA_002778355.1 Clitarchus hookeri
CTGCGGCTATAACAGAATACCCATCTGTGTGGTTATGCTATGCAGATTGTAAGTGAGAGGACAATGCTGCATCAAGTATGTGTATGACTTATTTTGCGTACTTACTGAGCGCACAGCATGTTTTTTTCTCGCACACACACCGCCTGGCTACGATTAATATTCATCCTAACTCTCTAAAAATATATTTCCATCGCTCACATCGGGGGAGTGACGGTAACAACATTTAACGTATTTTCTCACGACGAGACGTGGGCTATAATGGTATATTAACGATTATTTTTGTTTAAACATACAAGTTTTTTAATACTATTACTTCTCCTGCATGGCCCAAGTTTATATGTGTTTTCGAATTTGGGAAGACTCTGAGATAACACTCCCAGCTTGGCATGATAGAGCATGAAGTATATCATCTTGTAGGAAGGTATTATATGTTAATTTATTTGGGAAGACTCTGAGATAACCCTCCCGGCTTGTCATGCAAGAGCGTAATGTATATCATCTCGTAGGAAGGACGTAAATTTCAATTTAATTTTGGGACGACACTGAGATAACCCTCTCGGGTTGGCATGTAAAAGTGTAATGTATATCATCCCGTAGGAAGGTATTAATAGTTAATTGATGTTGGTAAGACACTGAGAGAAACTTCTCAGCTTGCTTGGCATGCAAGAGCGTAATGTATATCATCTTGTAGGAAGGACTTACATTTCAATTTGATTTTGGGAAGACTCTGAGATAACCCTCCCGGCTTGTAATGCAAGCATGTAATGTATATCATTTCGTAGGGAGGTATCAAATGTTAATTGATTTTGGGAAGACACTGTGACAACCCTCCCGGCTTGGCATGACATGGCCGCTGGGAAGCAAGTCGTCTATCCGCTACGTCACCGCAGCACCCCGTCACCTGGGGCTATGTCATGGCTGCTGGGAAGCGAGTCGTCTATCTGCTACGTCACCGCGGCACCTCATCAATTTTAAAATTGGAAAGACTCTGAGATAACCCTCCCAGCTTGGAATGCAAGTGCGTGAAATTTAACATGCGCTCTATCCGTTGCGTCACTGCGGCGCCCCGCAGCGATGTAATGCGAGAGCGCGAAGTATGGTAGGGGTGGACTATGACAAAACCTCTCATGGATCCTCAATCCTCATTGCCCAAAAAGGAGTCACTGAGCCACATTGTGGGGTCATTAAAAAAAAATTGGGAAATTTGTCGGGAAAAAGGAAAATTTTGACTCTTTTTTGGGGAAAAAAGGGAAATTTCTAGGGAAAAACGTCGTATAAGTGGAATGCAAGAGCATGCTGTTGACGTTTTCTTATCAAGGTTCGGACGATCCCCGATCCCTGTCATGGAGCTGCGTTTGAATGCCCCATTTCTAACTACTAATATTTATACCTACTAAGGCCATCCTTTTAACGAAATAACCCAAAAAATATATTAATAAATACCGATATTAATAAAATAATAACTACAAAAAATACCGAGGTGAAATACTACAATTCTTCCCCCCACAGTTTTAACAGTAGCGACAAAATATTAACGTGTATTATATGTAATGTGCTATATCGTGTATAAAAAATATGTCAACAATGTAAAATAATAACCGTAAGAACTATCGTCAACACAGACGTTAAAAAGGCACAAAGCTGACCTAAATATGGCGATAGGCCTAAATTGTAAATATTCGTACGTAATGGTTTTTGAAATATTAAAAAATTCTTTGAACATCTGTAAACAATAAACAATGCATATGACAGTTAAAATGTAGAAGTCACATGGCAGTGTTTATGTTTACGTATAGCGGTAGGATACGTAATTGGTAACCAAAAGTATAAATTTAGCAGGGCTTCAGAAAAGTGTGAAGTAACAGTAAATGGACTATACTTGAGTATCAACTCCCAAAATGTATTTCTTTGTTAATTTTTAAATCAAAAGAACTATTTCAAGCTGACGGTCTGTTCCCTTCCTGTAACTACCTACGAACGCGCGTGACTTATGCGACTGCAAGGAGAGGAGTTCAGAATGGGATAATGTGGATCGCGGTGCACAGAGAGGAGGAGATACATGTTTCGCTGGCCCGTGATTGGCAGCCCACAGCGGCGACTAACGCCTTCCAGAAGGTCAGGGATTGTCTCCCCACGAGAAACGGCTCGATGCTAAATTAGGTCATCTCGGCAAGTGCGGAATAATTCAGAGAAGTTTAACGCAGATATAAGTACAAACCCTTACCGCACCGAAGGGAGGTTAGGATAGTGTGGTACACTGTGGTCTCTGGCGAGTCTGCTTGGCGAATTGATTTTAGTTAGCTGTTTTTTCGCGAAAAGACTTACGTGGAGGCTAGACCACAATATCCTATGTGCACACTTGCTGTCTTCATTTGACTATTCACCGCTTGTAATTGTGCGAAGACAGTCTGTTACATTAGTGAGCCAATCAGAATAAAGTTTCTCAGATACTGACCGTCCGTGATTCACGGGCAAACAAATAAGAAGCGTAACAATTCAAATGATCCAATCTCGAAAGTGGTTCTGAACTAAAGTGCGTTGGAACACAACTTGTCCTGAAATCTTTTCGCGAAAAACAGGTGTCCCTAAAGTCCATTCGCGGTTACTTCCAACTTTTCTGAAGCCCTGCTAAGTTCTACTTCCAGGCTATTACTCCATCTCATGCAAACAAAGCTTAACTAAGTTTAGAAAATTACACCAGAGGTACAACGCACCGCATTCGTGCGCACTCAGTTTAATAATACTTGAGAATTATTTCTACCTAGGCATTACCAAAACAATTATTTTCTCTCTGTTTACACGTATTAATTATAAATCTAATATTAACATTTATTTATAAAATAAAAGTAAATGCTCACTTTCACCAAAAATAAAATACCCCAATGTTAACAGAAGTAGAACACTTTTATAATACGTGACATATTTAGAAGACAACCACGTCGTACATGGAGTGATTTTTCAAAGGTTTGATTCAAAAAGTGTGAATAAACCGCGAATTGGCTAAGCCACGCCGGTACGGCGGTCATGTGCAGTGATCTGGGTGCTCCCAGAGGAATACTGCGGCGTACGTAATCCCCCTCGGCGTAACGGCGAAGATGGTAGAGGTTGACGATACACTAACACTATTACAGCAGTCTGATGGACTGTATTTTATTGACATTATTTAATTAGCTTACTGACATTATTTAATTAGTTTAATTAGGTACCGAAGTTTTACTCTTTTATTTAATCACGACCGCCACCACTCACGAACCTCGTCACGCCTAGGTTGCGAATTCGAATCCGCAGAGCATTTTTAAACAAATAAATTTGTACGTTGGTATAAAATTTACAAGCCATTAAATAAAATACGAGTGTCAAATAATTGAAAATCATCATCGGATCCTAATCTTTCCTTCTTGTTTTCTTTCCCATCCTCTTATGTTCGCTCTCTTTCTAGGACTCGCGGCGAGCAACGGTGTGGTGTAGCCCGGCAGGGCGACGGCAGTAGGTGCGGGCTGACAGCCCCCATGAGGCGCTTACTTTCTAGCGGCCCGCACGCGTCTGCAGCACGCCTTCAAGTAGAACTCAACTGTCAACACGATTGCAGCAAACAACTTGCTGATGTTACCTTACCTTCTCATATTTAAACGTTTTCTGCATCTCTCGTTACGTAAGCAAAATTACTATTATTTACTGCAAACGCTACTCGCTCGCGTAGTAACATCGGATACTGGAGTACTGGGAAACAAGGGCGTTCATATCTAGTGACCAAAAGCTCTTTGAGAACGGGAGTTTAGTGTAGGGGGGAGTGAGGGGGAGAGGCGACAGAGGGTGCAGTCCAACACACTATAATAGTAACTGATTTTGTTAATGCAACAAATTTAATTTAAATTACATGTATTTATAAAAAAAATTGCAAATTTCAGGTTTGTAGTTAACCAAAAGCAACTAGAAACTTGTTTCGAAAGCAAAGGCAAAAACATAGAATACAGAATTTTTTCACAACAGAAAAAAAGAGCCTTTTCCTGTGCCCTTTCCGCACTGGCGCCAATGGTACGAAGACAAAAAGTATATAAATGTGCCTTCACTCTCCAGATTCGAGATGGAAAGCCAAAAGAAGAGCAATCCCCTTTGCACCCGGCCGGAATCAAACCAAGGGCCGTCTGAATGTGAAGTTAATTGCAACACTGAACATTCTTGCGTTCACGGTGCCCACCTGCCTCAAGCCTGTTAAGTTTATGATATACAGAGAAACGGGGCAGTTACTACGCCACCGCATGCACATGAAAGTGCCCCGCCACCTGTTACAAGCAAGGCATAGAACAGATGTGAAGGCTTTCCGGTGTGCTTCGCGATGCTAAGGGGTGATATAATTTTATTTTGTAAGTCTCTGGTAAAGTTCGATGCAATGACAACAGTAATTTACCACATAATACATTAATATATTCCGAAATATAACGGTGGAAATATGATTCGGCTGCGAATAAATATTTCAAAATAACGTTTGCAATATGCAGGGTACTTTAAGCTTTTTCTCATCCCTCCACAGTTTTCGTGTTTGTTCTTATCATATAAAAGGTGAACACATCCTTAGTTCCAGGCACGCTACAACGCAGTTCACGCGCCCGGTAGAGGTACTTCTAATTTATAATGGTTGTTTGCTGTTAACTACCACAATGAAAAAGTAGCTTTCTGATTCTGAATGACAGAGTATTAATACTAATAAAATTGTTAAAACATTCGGAAAACACTAGCACCTTTGACTTTGCAGCCAAAAACGGATAAATGAAATACACGTATTCCACTCAAATTATTACAAGACACTAATATATCGTCTACTTGAAAATAAAAGTTACTGTGAAAATTAATGAAAGGGAAGTTATGCGCCCCCAAATTTGAGTTTTAAAATGCGTTTAGTTGAAAATATCATAAACCACACGTGATTAAGTAACAAATCTGTGAATGGTGATTTGTATAAAGGAGATCTCATACCTCTAAAAACGCGGTCGGTAATGTCATCCCCCCTCCTCATGGAAATGACTGTTGGCACCCCATGCTTTCATCAAACTTTGTAATACTACGTTCTAAGCCATTTTAAAAGACAACCTGTGAATCAGCACGTCTAAATTAACAAAGAATGTCGTCTTGTCGGAACACACTCAAGTGAACAGCTTGTGAGATATTTCAGATAATTCATGTTGAACATTATAAACAAGTGTGTGTTGCATACCAGGCAGGCAAAACCACAACACAGAGCAAGGCAATTTAAATGAGGAGAAATGTGGTCCTTACATTTTTAGTCTTATATTTTCGTCAGGAATACACTACCGAAGTTTGTCCCCATGTTTTAGAAACACGTTGTAAATGATCCGCTGTCGACTGTTCAGACATACAGATCTCGAACACAAGTCCCCACCCAGGGGCAAAGAAAAATGTATCACAATACGCCAAAAAGTTATGGAAAGAGTGTTACCAAATCACAAAAGGCACAGAATTTGACAAAACACAATGTAATTGAGTTTTGGGAAATTATCGGAAATTTTTCTGAGCAGCTTTAAAAGGAAAAAAAAATGCCCACACACAGAAAGGTTCATGTCACGCATTAGTTGATATGTAAGTAAGTTCCTTACCCCAACTCCAGGGATATAGAAATGTCTGAAAATAGTATTTCACAAATAAAATTGCAGTTTTCGTAACTCACAACCAACTACTGAGTTTGAGGAAAATAATAGACACATTTGAATAATACATCAAAATTCAGGCGAGTTACTTATCACGTTACAAGGAACAGACACCAACATTTTTTGGTCATGAAGCAGCTTCTTACCTTTCTCGCTTTTCAGAGGTCGTGAGATTGACTACGAACAACAGCACTAAAAGTGTGCCCCCTCCCCCCAACTCCTCAATTCCTTGTGGTCATCTATCGCCGCTACTCAATTTCTTGTGCACACGGTACATTCCAAACTACCCCGCACTTTTGAATAAGTCAGTATAGTCAATAAAATGCCTACCAACTTTAAAGTAATGAAGGTGGTTGTGGCCGCCGCCGCCGCCGTCGTCGTCGTCGTCGTTATCGTCATCATCATCATCATCGAGCGACTTGGCTGGCCAAAACGTGCATTTTCGGGCAGTCGCTTCTATCATCTTTTTGTTGAGTTTTTAGGGTAAAACGTTCGTCATAAATGTTTTTGTCTAACGTCAGACAACCTGAATTTTTCAATCATCTCCCAGACTGAATTAGCACTTCTGACGGTAAAAATAAGCATTTCGAAACAAGTGTTCTTTTCGTCCGGTAACCAATGCACCTATTATAATTCGAAGTACAGTAAGTTTCAAAAATATACTGCATGAACTGGAATTACATTCGTGCTCTCTAAAACATATACTTTCAGAGTATATTTTTGTTACTGCAAACTTAGGCACGCCTTGCTTATGAAAACTTTTTATCATGGTGGGGTACAACTGAAAACCGACTTGGCCTCCTTGCTTTACAAGCGTCAAATACTGAAGAGTTATTTGATGAAACTAGCTAGTTTACGAAGGTTGCGAACTAAAATAAATAAATTATGGAAATTCAGATAGCAAAAATTGAAGCTACAATTCTTTACTGTAATACATTTCTGTTGAATATTTTATTCACCGCATTTATACAATTCTATGGCATCAGAGAGAACGACATAGAATATTACCAAAGTGTTTCATAGGAGTATTCTTTCAAGATTTACCCCACATCGGCTTTTACTGTAGAGTATACTGTATATACGTCACTAGTTTGAGGTTAACTGAATACTTAGGAACGTCTGCACAATATCTAGTTTCACCCAATTAAACGTAACATAGGGATGGACTTAACGACAAGGGGCTCCGGTGGCAAAGAGGTTAACTACCCCGCCTCCCACAATGGGTTCGACTCCCGCGCGGTCACCCAGGATTTCTGCGCGTGGGAAACTTAGTCGACGTTGCCAGGGGCTGGCGGATTATCTCCTGCCCTTGCTTTGTCTTGCACTTCAGGGTCGAAAAGACGCTTGCAGAACGCACCTCGTCAAGCCCGTCACTTGTATGTTATCGCAACCTAGGGCGCACCCAACGCACAATATTATTTACTTGCCTAATGACCAGTACCTACACGTCTGTCAAGTAACACTGCGAAACTACTATAAACATGAAAATACTACCAGTACGCCAGTTATGAAAAGAAAAAAAAAATGCGTGGCCAACAAATTAAAATTTTAAATTTAAATACAAAGGGTTTCTGAAATATTTTTCAAATTCGTTGTCAATATTCAAGTAATGCAGTCACTGTTCACGTTTGGTTACAAGAAAGGGTTGTTACAAAATTTGATTTTGAAGGTGTCCAAATAGCCGTGAACCAGTTACAGCTGACATCTTAAGTACAATCACTCCGAGGAGCGCTCTTCCCAAAACACACTGGTGAAGAAGCGTACGTGGTTCCAGACACCTCTACCTTCGCCGGGGAAAGAAATAATTAGTAAACTTGCTAAACTGTAATGGAAGTATGTAACACATACATTGTATGGAAATAACCATTACATCTCATGCTGCAAACATAGGAATGTTTAGTGTCACTGCTACACAAAGCAGGGAAGTTCCCTACGCATTCGACTATTTCCTGAGCAAAAGTAGAAAAAGCTACTGTGGCTGCATGGGGAAAAACTTTCCCATCCACGCTTTCTAACTGTAGTTTTACATTGATGCGGTATATTTGCGAACACTATCATAGCATACGGGAGACATAGCAACAGCTTACGATAAGAGAGGGTGGTGAAAGAGCTTGGAATGCAGCAGAGTGGCGCTGGCAGCGCTACTTCCGCATGCGGCGCCGAAGGGCAGGCCCCACGCGCCGACGTGTGATCGATATGCGGCGCACTGCGGCGGGGGCGGGGCGCCCAGCGGACCTCGAACCCCACACCTCGCGGCCAACACTTGTGGCGTCGTCAACCTCCACATCACCGCGCATCAGCTCCGTCGAGCTCTCGTCGTGCCCATGGCAACCAAACTCGACACGTTAGCAATACTTGCATTGGGTTACTTCCAAAACCTCCCAACTCCCGTTTCAGGGACTGGCACAGGAAATCAGAATAACTTGACGAGAAAAAAATACAAAGTTTCATTACTTTAAAATTATAGCAACGCGATGCAGGGTAGTAGACTCGCAAGGTTTTACCAGCAGACGTGCTTTGACAATAATACACACAATTTTACATAGAATCGAACACCGCACCAAGAAAACGGTTTTGTTAAATAAAACAAAGTTTATTTAAAGCAACAGAATTAATTGTTTAAAGGCAATTACATATTTTGTTGCTGAAACCAAATTATTTTGTGGCTCATATTTGGTAGCCATAAAATTCTAATATTTGGTTGTATCCACTAAAATTTGTATGACTCTATGTAAATTAAACAGTTTCGGTTATTATAAAAAAATTAGTAAGAGCGCGTGCGAGACTCGAACCCGGGATTCTTCCGTTCGAAAGCTACGCTTTAGCAACCTCGGCTGTCGTAACTTCTGACGGAATTGGAATGTTTGTAAATAGATACAGTATACGTAAAACAAATAAATGTTCCAACAGTTAATTTGTTTCGTGTTGAAATTATTTCACTCTTATTGGTTTACAATTGTTATGCAACATATACTGTCACTATTCTAATATTCTCACGAAAATTACGAACAAACTCTCAAACCGTATTTTCGAGACGAGGGCAATTGAATGACCGGATTACCCTACAGCCAACCAAATAAATACCCGTTTTGAACCAAGCTGATTTTGTTGCCATAACAAATTCGTTTATAATATACATGAAGATTGTCCCAGGTAGCCAAATGCTTTATTCGCTCCCAACGAAATATCGATTTGGCTCTTATGTTTACGGTAGCCAAACCGATTAATTGAACGTACTTGTAAAATAGTTGTGTGTACCAAATAAATAAATAGACTATTTATTGGGTTCAAAGGAACGAATGTCATAATTTGTAGCAACACTAGATTAGTTGAAAGAAAAAAATTGCTCCATGTAAACAAGCACTCTTAAAGCAAATTTATTTGATATCTAAAACAAAATCATTCTCTCAGTGTGGGGAAAAATCTGGAGTTACGAGGTTTTAGAAGCAAGCATACGTGTGCGTTGAATCGCACGAACTGCGTAATTATACATTTGTACTAAATACTTTTCAACTAAAGACGTAATATAAGTAATTACCAGTCCATGTAGATCTGAGTTTTCCCATACTTATTACACGCCAAACCAGCAATTTTTTTTTCACATCACACAAAAATAGCATACTTGCTGAAATAAAGTAATCTATGTCAGCGCCGCCCAGAAAAAATTTCAGTGACTGCAACTACCAAACTGATAACAAAATCCTTCAAGTATAAATCCAGTCATACTTCTGATGAATGTAGATCGACAGTTCTTCCGAAAATGTTATCATAAAAAGCCTAACAATTTAGAGACATTTTTTACCGCCTTACACAATCTATAAGAACATGGACCACCAAAAGCTACAAATTGTGAAAAGGGAGTAGTTTTTTACGGTACCTGGACTTCCGTAAACATGTAATGATACGAGGACGATACAATCAGACCTAATATATATAATTATTATATAAATATATATAACATTATAATATACATAACATTATATATAACATTTATATAAATATATATAACATTATAATATACATAACATTATATATAACATTTATATAAATATATATAACACTATTATATAACAGCAACACATTTTTAACTCCCAAACTGACCTATCTTGCATTCAGAGACATGTCTGAATTATGGAATAATGAGAACTGACTTGTGTTTGGAGTCCCTAACATACCTCTAAAGGTGGCCATTATTTATGTCCCGAAAATTGGCGTGGCATGCAATTAAACATACGCAAATCATGAGCATTAATTTATTCATGTACTTATTTAAATTTTTGAAGTGCTAAGAAACGTTTAGAATACGTCTGACTTCTTTCCCAACATTTTTGTACCGTATAACTGACTAAGCAAATATTAAAACAGAAGAAAGACAAAAACAATTTTTCTTTTCCATTTTCGTAGCTGGTTAATTTTATGTATGTGGCACCAAATCACAATACATTTATTACTTTCAAATATATTTACTTAATATTCGTTGAAATTTTGTGAAACTTGCAACACTAATAGAACCAACAAAAAGAACATCTGACAACAAAAGAAAATAATAAATGTTGGACATACAACGTCCTTGAAGGCAAATATGCCAAGCGTAGAAATTTTCCAATTTATGTCATAATTTTTTTTTCAGACAATAAATAATTAATAAAGAATTTATTTTTTTCGTAAATCACACTTTATATAAACTTGTTAACGTGAATAAAATATTTTAAGTCCCAGCACGTAAGCAGCATTTGCTACGCTTGTCTATCCTCAAGGAGAAAAGCTAAAAAAAATACAAACTTTACGATCAGTACACTAGCACTTCTTCCTGACACAAATACAACTTCCTCAAGACGTCTTTAACCGTGTATACATTTTCTGGCATTAAAATTGTTGCATACACGTCACCATCGCCTAACTGCGTATAACGAAATTTTCGCAATGTTGCCCTACAACAATTTATTGTATATGAGAGAAATCTTTAACTAAGAATAAATAGAGAGCCACAATGTATTATTAATGATGCCGAAGGGGGAGGGGGAATGAGAGACCCAGTGGGAAAATTCGTCGAGATGCAGAGAGCACCGGAATGTGTCATACCTTTCTGCATTAAGCAACACTTCCCACTTTGGGGTGCAGGTAGAATAAGTATTAATTATTTTATTCCTTAATTACTAACCAACTTCTACATGGGCAAGGGCAGCGAACTTTAAGCGTAAACAGTGCAAACTACCTAAAGTACGATGCCATTTCGTTGCATTCGTATTTAGCGTGTGACCATTTCCGTCGCAGGTGAGGCAAGCGAAACGGACTATGTGAATACATGAAATGTAGTTACTATTTATAGAGTAATATATAACACCCAGTACTTATTACCCCATTCTTCGTCTATGGAAAGAAAGTAGCCAATCAAAAATGCAACTTTGCCGTGTTTGGAGGTATGCCATCAAACAAATCGAGGAGATTTAATTACGTTTTTTCAGACTGAAAAAAGCATTTGAACATTGCATTAACTGTGGCTGGGACGAAATCAGATATCAGCCTGTGTTTCAATCAGACAATACGTAATCCCGACAATTGATTGTTTACTTTTAATTATCGCACACCTTTACGTTGAATTAATATGGGTTATTTTTTAACCAGTTGCATAAGTATGTTATTTTGTATAAATAAGTAATATTTGTATCCGTTGTGGTAAATTTCATCCCTACCCCCCCTTTTTTTTACATTTGTTTATACAGAGATTATTATACATGAACGTCAAGGACCAATTGCAAAAAATAGCTTTTTTAAATGCAAATTAATAATAATTATTATTAACATATAATTTTCTGTACACTGGTTCATTCCCACTACTTGTGTTTATTTTTCAATATGCTAACACATAACAATAAAATACATTAAATCAATTTAATTTACATTACAAGTATAAAAAATAATTTGAACTTTTAATACAGGCCAAATTATAACGATATTAATGGGCCACAATACTAAAGCGCACACATATTCTACCCTGTACTTTGATATCTTAACCTATAAGCGAGGCCATGTACAGTTTTAAGTAATTTATTACCATTTTTAGGCAAGATTTTTAACTGGAAGATGGTCTCGATCTTACGTGAATTGAAGAGTTAAATTTATTTTCCTCATTTACTTTTGAACAATTAAATATATAACCCTTCAATCGATGAAATATTAACCTAACTAATGTAATATCACATATTTCAGTTACTTCTATGATTCATAAAAACTGCACCAAACAATAGTTTGTTGCCCTGAAATATTTTACGGCAAATTTTTGTATGTAACATACCTATCAATATTTTCATTGAAATTTTTATCAACGTAAATAACCTTAAAATTTTTAATGTATACTTTGGAGACTAAATCAATAAAACCAGATCTTGTTTTGACATTTTCGCTAAAATCTATTTTTTACACTTGTAGATACTTTTTACTTCGCTACAAATTATGAACTAACATTATCACGTTTATGAAACAGCGTCATTGGTTGCAAACAATATAAAATAACACCGTGCTACATAATGCAAGTTTCGCTGAACTACCGTAAAATAAAGAAATGTTCAATATCAAGTAGCATGATTCTAACAAAATGTGTTCGGATTCATTTATGTTAGCTGTAATTCGATTTTTTCGTCAAAAGTACAATACTATCGAATTTAGCGCCAAAACGCCTTATGTTTCATTAATCGTGTATACCAAACTTACATTTTTGTTGCAATAATTCCACGTGCAATACCGTCTCTTCAGTACTCTCGATTTCCGACCACTGTAAGCAATCTTAAGGCTTATAATAATGATTAGTTTTTTAATGTGGGTTTCTTCCATATAATGTATTGGGGTATGTGATGCCATCCCAACAAAATGGCCTGACTTTTCTGCCAGTTTTAAGCCATATCTAAAATTGACATTGCTAAGGATGCGATGTCTTTTCGTGCGTCTATAAACGATAATTCCTATTTAGGTGTGGAATAAAAACTGCACGTTTAATACAACGATAAGACATAGAATTACTCTTCCGGCGACTTTGCCGAGTGTGTCAGAAAACGTGTCCATTAAAATAAATTCAACAAAGGACATGGATTAGTTTCAAATGTAGCCTTCAATAGTGTTTTGCAAACCAGTTACAGCTCCCGCTGCCACGCAAGCCACAAGCAGAGCGAGGGTGGGCATCCAGACATCCTGGGAGAACAGGAACCTACCCCGCCGCCAACCCCTAACTCGCCGCCAACCCCTTCCCCTGATCGGCGGCGGTTAGCGCCCCTTTAAAGGTCGATAAGGGAGGGAACCGCCCCAGGGGCTCGAGCACAGAGCAGCTACGTGCACAGATATATATATATATATATATATATACTGCTAGTGTTTCCGGTTAGCGTTGCCGTCACTTCACACGTGTGCAAAATTGTGCGTGCTACAAGATTAATTTTAAGTGAGAACGCGCCAGAAGTTAACGCTTAACATAAAAATGCTGTCCGTTGTTTATTACTTGATCATTCAAAGAAATTATTCGCAAATTTACCACATCAGTGTATGCATATAGTGAGAAAGCGTGAATGGTAGTTTTTTACTAATACATTCATGGTAACGTTGCTAGATTTTCTCAGGAAAAAGTAGAACTATAAAGAAATTCCCAACTTTATATAATAGCGATGTTTGATATTCCTATATTTGCAGCCTCGTATTCCCATACAATGCATAAGTTAAAAACTTCCATTACAGTTTAGCAAGTTTACCATAATTTTTTGAGGGGGAATACTGTAGGTTATATACTAACTTTAACAATCTAGTCTCCCTCTCTCTCTCTCTCTCTCACACACACACACGTATATACACTGAAGAGCCAAAAAAACTGGTAAACCTGCCTAATATCGTGTAGGGCCCCCGCGAGCACGCAGAAGTGCCGCAAGACGACGTGGCATGGACTCGACAAATGTCTTAAGGTATGCAGAAGGCATTGAAATCTGAGCCAATTTGAGAAAGGGTTGCACGTCTGTCACGTTTAATGATTCTCGTCAGTCATCGTTTGTCCCGTTGGTTTACGATCTTTTTTCCGGCCGCAACGATGTCGAAGATTTGATGTTTTACCGGATTCCCGATATTCACGGTACACTCGTGAAATGGTCGTAAGCGAAAATCCATATTTTATCGCTACCTCGGAGATGCTATGTCCCATCTCTCGTGCGCCGACTATAACACCACGTTCAAACTCACTTAAATCTTGATAACCTGCCATTGTAGCAGCAGTAACCGATCTAGCAACTTTGCCAGACGCTTGTTGTCTTATATAGGCGCTGCCGACCGCATCGCGTTATTCTGATTGGTTCCATACCTCTGTTATTTGCATACGCAAGCCTATACCAGTTTTTTTGGCTCTGCAGTGTATAAACTTCTGCACGTAGATAACGCACACTGAAACTTATGCTACCAGCGAGTAATATACTTTGTTACATTTACGAAGGCCGTTACATGACAGACAGAACCACCAACTTTGTAATAGTGCCACAACAAATTACTCCATTTACAGTGGCTACAATCAGCTGGTTCGTAATGTGTTTGTGTAAGTGTTCACGTTGGTAACACGTGCTGAAAATAGTGCGCACAAACATTAACAACAATATTGCGTTTCCAGTTACATAAGCGGTCTTTTAAATATTTTTGCCCTGGTACTTCGCACTGACCTGGGACAGGAGCTCGGAGATCTTCATGCTCTGTCATTTCGATCCCCCGGCGGCCATATTTCCCTCAAAATTTCCCTTTTTTCCTCAAAAGTTCCAATTTTTCGATTCAAAAACTCCCGTTTTTCACCCAAAAAAGCACCTATCACCCCACCTGCAAAAACGATCCCCCGAAAGGCAATTTTCTATCCATCAAACGGATTTGGGGACATCGTTTTCGATGGCAGAGCAGTGGAGGCCATATTGGTTTTATAGGCATAGGGAATGCCAAATCGATACAAGAGGTCCAGGGTCAGATCTAACCATCAGCCATCTTGGTTCTGCTAGTCATTTGTCCGCCATATTGGGTTCAGGTGACCTTGACTCCAGTGCCCATTAATCTTAAACCAAAAAATCCCCAAAAATCTTAAAAAATCTCCAATTATTTATAAAAAAATTTACTTAAAAACATTATTAAATAAATATTTTTAATGTTTGGGCTTAGAGGGTATGAGGGACTAGAACCGACCAGCCACCATTTTATGACGTCACCCACTCACCATGTTGGACCCAGGTGACCTTGACCCATAACCATGATCTTGAAAACAAAAACTCGAGAAAAATGGGCAAATACTGAATAAATTCTGTTATCTTGGATGCAGGTGACCTTGACCCCGTTTGTCAAAAATACCAACAGTTTCCTTAAAATTTATAAAACAAATTACAAAAAATTTATTAGAAACTATTTCTTAAATTATTTTTAAAAACATATATTTCCGGAGGTCTACCACAGCACCACGTCCAGCAAACGACTGACTTCCCTTCCAATCTATCACATTGTATTAACATTCCTCTCCCCTACCCAATCACCTTGCTCATTCTGACGAATGCACTCCACTCACCATATTGGTTTAATAGTTTGTCATTTGTTTACATTTTCAACACCTATGTGGCACTGATGACTCCGACCAACATGTTATATCTGGATGACCTTGACGTTGACCTCACATCTGTGACCTTGACCTCGTGCCTATGACCTTGGATAACCTGGCATACAAAAATAAATTCTAATGACTTTTATAAAATCTAAAAAATTCCAAAAAACCACTTAGAAATAAAAAAATTGAATTAAAGACTTGTTTTTTCATCAATCTTTCGATCAATCTTCCAATCTTTCTATAAATCAGCACCGCAATCCTAATCCTTGGATCAGTCCCAATTCTTCGACAAATCCAAATCCTTCGATATATCCCAATCCTTCGATAAATGCCGATCCTTCGATCAATCCTCCGGTTTGGCCCCCACCCATATGTATATAAAATGCATTCGTTCGACAACTGTCTCCAAATTTGTACATGTCGACAGAATTAATGTTTTGTATGCAGTCAACTATCCATGCATTTTTATACTAAAATCTTTATCATCATTCTATATGCAGATCTTTCCGTTAACAGTCGAGTGCTCATATCACCACTTTAAAGCTGTGAAGGATAGATTGATACGACACACAAAAATAAAGAAAAAATCAGTACTTGATAATATTAATTTCATTATTTTGTAATTACAATTTCAGAATAAAGCAGTTCATCACATGATGCGATATATCCCCGTTCCTTCAGTTTACTAATTATAGAAGATATATCAACAATGCACGAGAAATACCCACGTTTTTGAAGGTCAATAAATATCTAAGTCTATCAACAAGTTCATTCGGGTCTTCGGGAAATAGGTATGCAGTATTCTCGGCGTCTTCCGCCTTCTTGGTGTCGCTCATTGCAGCAAATCGCCATCGTCGTCTTCAACATTATCACTGTCTTCATGTTCATTTTCATCTATGCTGTATTCATGATCGTCCTCACTTCCTGTCCCATCCTTAATATTAAATTTGCTTTTCTTTGTAGCAGGAGTTGTGTGCTCATCAGTATTTAGAGCCAACGACCATTTATTTTGAAGTTCGTCGATTTCACGCGAACGTCTTGCAAGTGTACATTCTTCGCAAACCGATGTTACTGCACTCATTCCGTCTTTAGTATTAATTGTCTCATCATAATAACCTATCGAATCGGTACCCATTGATGCAGCAAGAGGTATTGCCGGCAACACTTCCCGACTCCCGTAGACAAATCCTTGCAGTTCTTGGTATGTTCTTTCAATGTATCACCTTGCACAAACTGCATGGGGCCAATATCGCAATGCTTCATCGTACGAAAAGGCCGTTCTCTCATGCCGAAGAGCATTTTGACCATAGGTAAAAATTCGATCACAGAATCGGCACTGGCGACAACCAGTTAGTGATGATGAAGGTAGCGACTCCATGATTGTTGAGGTCAAAGGCAGGCCATCGTATTAGAAATTTATTTTCGTGGTATGACGAGAGATCGCTTCCAAATTGATGTTCACCTCACGATGTCGGACGTCAACGGTCATTTTTTAATATATAAATGCGGTTCTTTTTACAGTAAAGAGCCTAGCCTGTGCCGACAAAAGGACTTCAAGCATAACATTTATATGTAAAATAAATATGGGAGCACACTGAGAAAACCCACATACTCGTTCGCACCACAAGAAAATACGCTGATATTTACGTAACAATATTATATTCAAATACGCTTGTAGGCATATGTATAAATAAATACAGAAATTAAAAAAAAACATATTCCCATATTTACATATACATAATTATGTACAAAATTAATTAAAAATATTTTATATTTATTAATTTATATACTTATATATAATTATGTATAAAATAAATTAAAAATAATTTATGCATACATAATTATCTGCATTGTAAAAGGCCAAGCTCATCTGTATCCAAGATGGCGGTAGTAGTCAGTAACGTAATATGCTCGTTGACTTCTATGAATTTTTTCCATTTCTCTCGAGTTTTTGTTTTCAAGGTTATCCAAGGTCACGATTATAGGGTCAAGATCATCTGGATCCAACACACATACACACAAAAAAATGTTTTACTTGTTGCTGAAGTGACGGTTACTTGAAGCACGTAATATCACATTTTGTATAACATAAATCGTCGGAAATAGAATTTCGTGCTAACTTCACACATAGTTTACATATTTTTGATTTGTATTCATTACGTTTAATTACACGAGGCCATAGTAATTCTGTAGGCTTATCCACTTTTGTGCCTAACTTCGTGTAATATTTATGTTCACTTATGTCCAGAATTTTTTAGAATTAATTATTTTGAGTACAATTACGAAGTGTTTCTGTAGTATAAACGTATGTCAGTGTGTTTGTGTTATGGTACCTGAGATTTACAACTTTCGGTCGAAGTTTTAGCTTACATATGTTACCTGAAGTGCGTGAAAATAATAACGCCACGTATTTTTAAAAAATGTTATTCAATTATAGTTTGTCAAGTTCATGTGAATTGTCACTTCTTGAGCCTATAACATATATAAGTCAAGTTATCTGGAATTGCTTTGCACTAGTAGAGTTACAGTATGTTGTACTTTCCCGTGTGCAACACTATTTTAAAAAAATACAAGGCGCGTTCAGACGTGAGTACGAGTTATTTCATTTCGGCCAAGTGTACGCATTCGTAATGATTATTAAGTCAAAGATAAAGTAAACTAGCTATGAATTTTTGGCACGATGACTTTTAGAGGCCGAACTTTAAGCGTTGCCGCCTTTTTAAGCGTGTTGCAGCAACAGTAAAGCTGAAACTTATTCTAATGTGTCCCAGAATAACGAAAGTAATATATGCAAAATATTTGTTTCTGTCAGGATACAAACACATTTTGTGGGTGATTCATACATGAATAAAGTAGTAATATTAAAATTTACTAAAATAACGAAAACAGCAATACTGAAAAGGAGGTAAAACGAAGTTTAAAGATGTAACTGGCAATCTTGTAGGCTAAAATTTGCAGTTAATAGGAAAGCATGCCATGGATGAAAAAAATAAAGATGAAACGAGTAAACCCACCTCCAACCTAGTTTTCAGCCGCTCTCCACTTCTACATATGTTTACCAACAAAAGATAAAACACATATTGAATTTTCTGTATGTGTGAATCCCGTAATCTCATTAAATTAAATACGGACTTAAGTAATACACTCTCACTGCAATCTGTTGCAGAAAGAAATTAATATGACAGAAAAAATTAAAGATATCCATGCTGTGTACCCTGTAACCAATATGTATATAGCAAATTATTGTCGTTCAAAAATAACTGAAATTATTTAGCACATGTGTAAAACACTGCACTAGATACTCTTTACATTTGAACATTTTGTTTTACTATTAACATTTAAAAATAGATTCTGCAAATGCACATCTTGGAATTTGCAGTTTCTGCTGCATCAGAAAATGTCATACTTTCTGAAACAAGTTGGCTGTACATATAACGTCGCAGTCCTTCGTAATGTCAACAGCTGACTTAACAAACAGCATGGCTTCCACGTGTCAGAACAGCTGAGGCGGAGGGATATATTAGCAGAGCAACACTGGTAACACTTTCTTAGAACTGTCAAAAAAACGGCCTTCGTAAATGAAACAAGAGTATACTAAGTTGTGTTTGCGGTTACGATGTAATTACCGACCCACCTTCCTACGTTTATCACATACATGTTCACCATTATGAACACCACGCACAAATCGAGTGCAGAATGTGATGGCGATTGATTGGATGGAGAGGGAGAGGGGAAATAAAATTTCACGCACAGGTCACATAACAAAAGTATTCTTATCGCGTTTAGTTTAGGCACCCAAAATTTTTTTTTACAGTTTCCGCAGTTATTTTTAATAATAATCGCCGCACAAGTTCCGTTACTTTCTCATATCTTAAAAAAACTTCTTGAGCGAACAGTTTAGGAAGACTGTTTCCCCGTAACAAACATTAAGAAGTTGAAGATAAAGTAATTTACAATTTTTAAGACTGGGAAATGAATTTTTACCGTTTGTACCCAAAACATTTAGCTCTGTATTTTACCACACTTCCCATTTCCTTGGATATATGTAGTATTCTGAATCCACAAATAAAATTGCACATAATGACACTATCAGGGTGTCCTCAACAACTACATTTTACGGACAATATGAAAACTAAAATTGAAATCAAAATATAGCCACAGCGCACATCTTTGCTACAGGATGTTCGCAGTTAATTGAGCACTTTTGAATGAAGTCAACCTTCGGAAAATGTCACTGCCCCTCCCTCCATGTATTTGACGGGCGCACATAATGGTATGCGCCCGATAAAGTTAGTAACGGCGAAGGAAAAGTAGTTCCATGTCTTATCGTTAAATTAAGTGTATTATGTACACATTTGTGAATAATGAAATTATATCTTTTACTTTCTGCTTTTTGAATGCATATGAAAGTAAGAATGAGCAAAATTGGTAAAATATTTATTTTTATATAATTCTGACCGACGCATGAATAAAGTGAGCAGGCCTATGGCAATAATTTCACATACGGTGGAAGAATAAACAACATGCATACAATTAGATTTTAAGAAGGGCTTTCAAAAGTGCTGGGTTTACTTATTTGCAATGTCACTGCTTGAGAAATACAGCAAAATACAAAACACAACTGTTTCCAGGAAAGGAGCTCTCCCTGTCCCAGTCACCTAATGGGCGGTTACGGCATCGGACATAAACATCAAACATTTTGTTACGTTATTTTTGCTAAAGTATAATATTTCATACAAAATTAGTGGATTGGTTTGGCTGTTTAGATACGCGCTTTAGACCCAGCTACGCGCAGTTAAAAACTGTACGGAAAGTGTGGAATAAAACATGTTTGGAACTTAAAGACCTAATGAAATATAAATGAACGTCTGGTTAGCATTCAACAGCCCAGAATCATATAGCATGTCCCGTCACCAGTTGTGGAATACACAACTGTTGTGGAATACACAACTGTTGTGGAATACACAACTGTTGTGCGAGGAAGTACTCTTGTTTCCCTATCCGTCTTCATTCTGTAGCTTAATGTGACATCCACGTCAAGTTAAACCTTATCATAACGCTCTGGATGATGATTAATTCAAGTTTCGATCAGTGTAAGTACGAACCGTGTGCAAGATGATAACGTATGTCCTCTACCAACGCCATCTCCCACCTCGATTTATCTTCTGTTTATGTGACAAAATTCACTCTAAACTCCGCATAAATGCTACTTGTTAGGGTCACCTTTAAGTATAAAGATACAAACAAATATTAGTATCTAACGGTCACAACCTATATACACTGCTGGACATGTAAATCGCTACACCATCTTTCCTTACGTGAAACTTTATTAAACCATTACAAGCATACACGCATAGAGGGTACGTTGTTTAGCATCTGCTACTCACGTCGGCGGATACGACGAGCTTCTCTATTTGTACTGCTTCTGGCAGGAAGACTACCCACTCTTCGTGACGTACGATCACTAAGTATCCACGTTCGCACACACCGTGGCACAGTGGTAACTGGGCGGCCAAGATCAATTGTTATACGATGAGCCGATCATCGGCTTCGTGCAACCTTACCATGGGCCTGGGTGGTGATATTCCAAGAGCACGAGGCCGCTGCATACTGATTTGCCTCTTAACACGCAGACTTTTCTGCCTTTCCAGCATGCTGTATGGCCCTTTTAAGCACCGGGTACTGACCACAAGTGCCCTTTATATCACGTGTTGCTGTTTCTGCGAGGTCACTTTATTTGCATTGCGGATCGGTCGGTACTGTTAGTGGTCTGATTTTTTTTAATGGACGACACCTTATGGGTGTAACGATTCCCATGTCCGGCAGTTTAATTTGAAAATTTAATATGTGTGATTACTTTATAAGCAGTACATTTCCTGAAATCAAAATTTTCTGACAACTAAATCTTGTGTATCTTGTAGATGCGACCAAAATTTGAATATTTATAAGAAACAAGATTTCCGAAGGGGAAAAAAAATCGTCCAGATACATAGGGTGCAAATTGCGTGACGGAGTAGTGGGGAAGAGTAGGGGAAAAAAGGACAGCCATTTCTACGGCTGTGGTTCAATTAGCCTTTTTTTAAGGAAACATTCACGCGACCAAAATATTGTATACGTATATTTGCAATTTTCGTTTCGCACATTTATCACCTTCGAAGCTGACAAATTACCAATCACCGCCAGTTAGTTTTCCATCCAAAGAAAATATTTATTAAACAAGCAAATAAAGAAATAATACTAATATATATACCGTTTTTAATTTATTCAATACCTGATTTTATTGATTTTAAATCTTTAATTTTTTTTAACTGAAGTTAAACGAGAAAGTGTCTTAAACCAGTTTTCTTTTAGAAGTACTGGATTTTTTACTTCTATAGTTACGATTTCACATTTGACAGTAGGCTAATCGAAAGCTTACTGTGCAAGGGATTGTAGCAGTGCATTGCGTAACAGGCTGGACATGCTTGACAGCTTAACTTTGATTGGGTTTCAAATAAAACATTCAGCATTATAAAACCCAAAAGGCAATTTTACAGGGAAACATTTTTAACCAATCAGAATAAATTGCCATAAGCCTACTGGTATCTACACACATTGTGTAAACTTCAAGGTGCGCTGATGTTCGAAAGAGGTCGTTTTTAAGCTGGTGATTAATGGAGAAATTCTACAAGTATTTGTTTGGCTTGAATTGTGATATTACACTTTCCAATGCCAAAATATGAAGTACAGTTTATTCGCGGTTTCTTCACACTTTTTGAATCAAACCTTTGATAATTAGCCCATGTATGAAGTGCTTGGTTGGTTGTTTCCTAAATATGTCCTGTATCACAAGCGTTTTATACTTGTATCAGCATAAAAGTACCTTATTTTTTATTAAATTGAATTTCTACTTATATTTTATCCATAAATTCTTATATTTCATTTATAATTAACACTAAACACAAGGAGAAAATAGGTGTGTTGGTAACACCTAGTGAGAAATAGTTCTTATGCAAATATTATTACACTGAGTGCGCACTAATGCACTTTAGTGCAATTTGGTAGACTCGGTTAAGCTTTGTTTGCATGAGGCGGAGGAATATATTGGAAGTAGAAGTTTAGCAGGCCTTTAGAAAAGTTGGAAGTAACCGTGAATGGACTATATTAACTTTATTTTGTAACTATTATTCACGCCTTCCAATAATGTTTACAATAATATAAATGAAAAATACGAAGGTGTTTATTTAGCATTGAGCTTCCCAACCCGAGCAGAATAAGCTTGAGTGCGAAGGGAACGGAAGGGAAGAACTGAGGGAGCAAAAAGGAGACGGGAATCGCATCTCGTGATCAATACCGGTTGGAAGGGCGGGCGGGCGCCGAACCGCGGACCCTCACGGCACACACGCGCCCTCAGACTGCGCTCCGGACGTGGCGCGTGATCAATACCCCGGCCGCGCGCCGGACCAGGCCTCCTGCGGCGTGCCGGCCTTGTGGCGTCCGCGTACCGCAATTCCGGTACCCCGTCCTGTCCCTTCTCCGTGGACGCGGAAACTCCATGGTGAAGTCTCTAACCACTTAAAGGGGGTAGTCTCACTCCCACTTTGGATCTATTTTTGTTTCACCATAGTTTACTTTTAAAATCAAATATTTGCTGTCAGGCCATATTATTAAGAGATATATACCTATTTTTTCACAATATTTTACCCATGCATGGTTTAATCTACAACCGTAACAACAATTAACTCATTACTTATTATTTTCCAGTGTCACATGAGAAAATACAGACTTATATCAGTGCATTCTTGTTTCAGGAATTACGTTGGTTCTGTATGCAATAATATTTGAATTTTAAAATTAATTCTTAACAGAAGTCGACAAATTTGATTCATGCAACAGGCTCGGAATTGTGAAATTGCAAGAATCTATTGACAATTAAAAAATGATGCTGCACTAATCACGTCCTATTTACTTGGCACAAGTTCAGAAATTATGTTTGGTCTACTACGAAATTGTTTACTGTCAGAGATATACTTGTAGTTTCAAAATAAGTGTCCTTGGTAAACAACTGAAATAAGCTAGAAACCTGAAATTCAACATGGCATGTGAGACCGAACCTTAATGCATCTATGTAACCGTTACATACTATAACTCTTCAGTCGTTTTACGCTAAGGCGATGTGGCGGAAAGAAGCCGAACCGATGGTTCAGCTAACAAACAAACATATGAACATTACTGTATATTATATAGAAGCAGAAAATGCTTTACATATTCGGCCACAGTTTCTAAGTTCTTGAAAAACATACGACATAATTTTTGTAGCTAGGTTTATTTAGGAAATTTGTTGACAGGTTTCAAAATTATGTTATTATTCAAAACCGTACCTCAATGACTAGTAACTTGAATGGCAATATTAGGCCAAATGTTGGCAACTCCATTCAGCAACGCCAACATGTTACGATTACTGTTAGCTATACAGTAACGCACAGTTTTAGAGAAAGCGACAAACCATACCTAAACTTCTTTTACATGAAGAGAAAATTTGTTTATCACTTTTGTCCATGATAAAGTTGCGAAAACGCAAGAGCGTAGTTGATGCTAAGTGTCACATTGCTTTGTTTCCAATATAGTCATTGCTCTCTTCCACCGGAAAATTAATCAGGATGGTTAATAGGACCATTATTTATCTAAGTCAAACTTACGTGAACTCAACCCGAAACCTTACAAGCCGCAATATTCACAGGTTACCAGTGATTGCAAAGTGACCGCCATGAATATATTAATGCTTCACAAAGTTCAGGTTGAAAACTTACCACACTGTGATCTACTAACCTTGTACGTAGATGTAGTCCATTCATTGTTACTGCCAACTTTTCTGAAGCCCTGCTTCAGTTCTACAACCAGACTTTTCCTCAGCCTTATGCAAGCAAAGCTTAACTAAGTCTAATAAATTAAACGAAAGGGACAACATATTCCATTTGTATGCACTCAATTTAATAATATTTTTTATGAGAACTTCATAATAGGACTTACCAATACACCTAATTTATCATTCCTTTTCATATTAATTATAAATCAAATATTACAATATTTATAAATAAAATATAATAAAAAGATTATTTTAACAAAAATAAAAAACTTTGATGTTAACAGCAGTATAAAACGCATGTGATATACGCTTACATTATTTATTTAGGAAACCACCAAAAACGTAATACATGCTTTAAAAACAGGTGTGAATTTAAGTTACAATACTATAGTATCTGCTTTACAACATTAACGTTGTGAGGTTTTCGCATATACAAACGGTTTTGTTTCCCTTCAAAACCGGAGAGTTATTAATATGACTGATTCAATTGATGGGAAATATGCTGTTAATAAAAGATTTTTACACAATAAAAAACAATGTTTTAATGTTGTTCTGAAGTCTGAATTCACAACATACAATGACTTTATTGCTGGTAAATTTAATGATACAGTAAAATCTATTACAGTACATATTTTACCAATCAACACGAAATACGCAACTTTAAACATTAGTAAATTAAAAGAAAGTTATCATATTTTTATATACCTGCAAAATTAACAAAAATTATTAATTTTTTTTTACAAAACCATTTTTAATTATTTAATATTTTAATTAACGGTATTGTTTATAAGATAGCTTTTGTGAATTTAAATTTATTTGATGACATTATTAATGTTTTGATGGGACTAAACAAATAAGTAATAGTCGACGCACAAAGGTGATATCTCAACTTTTTAAATTAGAAAAAGTGAAGTCCCTGATCACGAAGTTGGTTCAATAGCAAAAATATGAATACTTTATTTAATATAAAGAGTAAATTAAAATTACTGAAATATAATTTTTTAGTTACTAAATGAAAACCTGGTGTTTGAAGTTTAAGAATGACTGAAAAATAATAACATAAAATGGTAAAATACGAAAAATGATGAAGTCGTTAATAAAAATAATAGATGTAAATCTAAATTCAACATTTATAAAAATAAAAAAATTCTTGCATTAGCGAGGCAAATCAGTGAATTAAGCTTGTAAGTGAGAGTTTTCCTAGAAGAAAAGTAATATATGAAATTGATTATGTATGACAAATTTAACAAGTAGAATTGTATACAGGAAGTTTAAAAGAAATATCATCCATAAATAAAGTATTTAAGTATATATTAACAGTTATTGACGTTTCTTCTAAGGATGCATTTGCTATACCAATTAAAAATAAACGGTTAGAAAGGTTGTAAATGTACTAGAAAATTTATTGATAAAGAGTAAACCTAACAACATATAAAGTAATAATGCTACAGAGTTTTCTAATAATAATTTCGATGAACTTAGGTAAAAATATAACATCAATCATTATTACACCTACTCAAAACTTAATGCATCTGTGGCTAAGATATTTAATTGTACATTAAAAAGGAGATGTAGACGAAATCCGTTTTGAATGGGAATAATAAATGTATTAATATTTTAGATGAATCAGTAAATGAATATAATAATACATAAGCCCACTAAAGTTAATAAAAATAATGAAAAAAGGTAAGAAATCCAGAGATGGAGAAGATGTTCCCTGAGCCGAAATATAAAACAGGAGATATTGTAATATTAAGTTAATTTAAAAAAAATGTTTGAAAAATTACACTGCTAATTGGACAAGTGGGTTGTTTACTCTTGATAAGGTATTGAAGTATGATGCACCAGCATAACTTACGCCATATATATGAAAAAAAAAACAGTTAAATATAAAGAAATTTTTGTGTATTTTTAACATTTTTTTTTTTTAATGTATGAACTGTTATTTGCTGATTTCATATTTGTCGCGCAGTAGCCCACGACATTAGTTTATGTTGTAAATTTTTTCATCTGTTCAACTTAGTATGTGTTATTACTGCTGCAACAAAACAGAATAATTTTGTATTTAACATCAAAATGTTAAAACAAATATCAAAATTTGTTTATTCGAGTGAAATTTTATCACAAACAATGCGTACGAGTTGAACAATGTTTGGTGTAATCGTGAAATAATTAATTTTTTGGTGTCCGATACCCTTAAGGTTTCCACAAGGTCATCGCAGGTCAAGGTCACAGATATCCAAGATGGTGCTCGGGGTCCTAAATGTAAACGAACATGGTCATTGGCCCTCCTGGTTCACTGGACTTGTCTCGCGAGCCTTTAGTCCACCTTGCTGCTTAGAGGACATTTTTATCTCACATCGAAGAGCCTCGAATCCTCCTTGCTTATTTTTGAACCAAAAGGTGGCTTCATTGAACTACATGATTATTTTGGGTTATTCTGAAAGAGAAACTAAAATGTTTTAAGGAAAAAAGGGGCTAATTTTGGCTAAGTACTTGACCGTCGTCCCGAGGTTGTTGACCCACTCCACCTTCAAGATTCATGTTTCCGTAGACCCATTTACTTTCTACTTTGGTCTATAGCGAAGAATATTAAATAAGGAAAATGAAATATGTGGTAGCAGTATTTTTAGATCTGAGTAAACACTCGAGAGTAGTGGTAAAAACGGGAAACGAAGTAATCTGGGTAAATGGGTTATGGGTAACTGGTGTTAGGGGTACACAATCTCGCTGGGTATTCCTACCCTAGTCCGGAGATAAATGACAATTTACGGAATAAACTGAAAGCGAGAAAGTCCACACGAATAATATTCCTAAGAAAATAATATATATAAATTGATAATCAACCATTTATTTAAATGTCGACCCTGTGCATTTTTTAAATGCTATGATATACAAACATAACTGAATACCATTTTTCCATCTTACATATGTGATGCCAATTGTTTTTTCCGAAGCCACCACCTCCGTTGATATTACACGTCATATGTTTATTGGCGGCGGCCTACGGCTTGTGACACGAAGGAAGAGTACTCGGTAGCCGTAATGGCGAATACGTCGCGAACTTGGTAAGGAAACAGAGCCGGCGAATATTGCTAATTCGATCCCGCATCACAGGAACAATGCCTTGTCCGCATTTGTGAGGTCATAGGTTCGATTCCAAATTTCTTTAAGGTAAATAATTTCGCACGTGGTTTTCCACCCACATTCCAAGGAGTCCTTAAGCACTACGCGGAGCCGTGTTTGGTGGTACGTCACCCAGCTACTACACAATTGTTAAAGGCAACATGAATAGTTGATCAGAGTGCTCCGAATCCGCTGAATAAGAAATGTTGTGTTAGTATTTTTTATTTCACTGTTGCTGGATTCAAACAATTATAGTCTATTCGCGGTTTCTTCACAAGTTTCGATTCAAACTTTTGAAAAATTACCCTGTGTATGATGTGTGCGGTCGTTTCCTATATATGTCGTGTATCACAAGCGTTTTATACTACTACAAACATAAAAGTACCTTATTTTTGTTTAAATTAAACGTTTACTTTTATTTTATTTATAATTAGTGTGAATAAAACAGGGAGAAAATAGGTGTGTTGGTAATACCTAGTAAGAAATAGTTCTTATGCAAAATGTTTTTACATTGAGTGCGCACGAATGCTGTGCGTTGTCCCTTTGGTGTAATTTTATAGACTCGGTTAAGCTTTGTTTGTATGAGGCGGAGGAGTATCCTGGAAGTAGAGCTTCAGCAGGGCTTCAGAAAAGTGTGAAGTAACTGTGAATGGACTAGAACTCGGCCAGTCTCCGCACTATATGAGCATCACCTTAGCAATCACGTCCACCGGAAACAGCAAAAGCTGTTACACTTCCTCTAGTTGTGCATTTTCCCCACCAAAGGTTTCGATCCAGATTTAGCCACTGAGCATTACGAGTTCATAAAAAAAAAAAGACGGTCGACGTAATGGCTCGGAACAGTCGGGAGACGCGGCGACGTTTCGCGGGATTGCAGAGCAACCAACAAGTCAGAAAAAGGAAGTGAGGGGAAGGCGGTCGCCATCGATCGCACTCGCCCAGAAGTGTTTCAGTGGAGCTGCCCGGGTCATTAGCTGGCCGTCACACGCCGTCGGCGAACAATGAATCCGGGGTAAAGCTCAACCCGAGGGACCCACAGTTACGCCTACCAAGATATCCCCTCTTCCTTAAAAAAATTGGTTACTCTGATGCATCACACATCTAGGGGGAAACTGGAGAAGTGTTACTAACACTAAGTCCAATACCAAGCCTCAGAAACAAACTGTATTAGAAATTGACACCTTAAAGTGCCTATTATTTTTGGAGATCCTGATAAGTCACGAAAGTTGAACTCTATAGCAAACGTTCATTATTTAAAACTGGATTAACTTCTCGCAGAAAAAAGCGTGCTTTCAAAGCATTTCACCATGGTGCCCTAGGTTAATCTGCTCAAATGTTAGTGTACAGATATGGTTGCTATAGAGAGAAGGAAAACATTCCCGTATAAATAAGATAATAGACACAGAAGTGTGAGTTTTTTCTTTTACCAATATTATCACGCCATCTTCATTCTCCCATCCACATTTGGTCAGCAAAACGGGTCTATTAAGTCGGATAAGGCTGCTGATTTTGTTTAGCACCAGCCATTTCTCCGGTGACCAAGAGAAATTTAAATCAATTTATACTTTACTACTACTATTCCTTAATGAGATTAAAATATGTCCCAATACATACACAGCACAGCCGGCAGTTATATGCACACTATATGTTCATTAATCCCTCTATATGCCCCTCCTCCCCAAATCTACGCTTTGAAATATATACACACATATATAATCTACTGTGGGATTAGAAATTGTATTGGTAACGTAATTATTTAATGTTAAAACTTTTATTTTTTTCTCACAGTTTATCATGACTGCCCAAGAGGTTCTTACGCGCTTTCACGCCTCCCCATGGGGGTGTGCCCCTTACGTTAAGAACCCGTGCATTACATTAATATTTGAGTATAAGCAATTTAAACTTTAAAAATAGAAACAACATACGAACCTAATAAAATTATTAAAACAAGTATCAAACTGCTAGTGTTACGCATCAAAAACTAACACTAAAATTTAATAAAAAAACATTCTTATTGAACTATGCAATGGAGACTGTCCTTAAATTTCGCATTTATTTAACCAAAAAACTACCAGACCACAAAAACATTTCGTAGTCAATCAGAAATAGCAATTTTTCACTATTAGCCACAAAACTGCAAGGGGAAAAAAAGCGACTTTGCCATGGTGGCAATTTGTTGTAAAATAGAATCAGGGGCACACATTTCGCTGTATTCGCAACGCCTGGGAGGGTATACATACACGAAAACCCGACCAAGCAGAAGTCAGCCTTGCAGACCGACAACACGCAGTGGATTAAATTAAACAATTCTAGTATGGTGCATACCTGTTAATATGCTGCTGTTTTAATAAAAATTTGAAACCGTTCTGACCAACATCTAAGTGTGACAGTCCACCATCTTGCCGGCTCTTGAAAAGGTTACACATTTAAGTGCCATAAGAGGCAACTTAGCAACACAAGATTACGCACATGACGTTAAAGATGTCAATTTTACAATTTATTTACACTGCACATAACTGTCTTATCTGTGTGTTCACTTTCAATATTATAAATACGTAAAATCAGAGGGCCCATGTACGAAACGTGTTTGGCAGCGTCTTGAAGTATTAGTTGTGACACATCGTTAGAAAGTTTAACGAGGGAAAGGCAGTGGATACCCATCGCGGGATGGCTTGTATATAACATTAACTTACATATACAGTCGGCACTTAAGTATCACAAGGTCGTCTTCAGATTATGATTATGGCTTAACGTCTCAGCGTCAGCAGGGCTACTAGAGAAGGAATTAATGGCGCGGACAATCAGGATTTGGGAAGAGAGCGACCAGACCTGTAGTGAGGAATCATCCCAGCATTCACCTGGAGTGAAATCAGGATGACCTGTCCTGGAATCGAACCCTTGTCTTCCCGAATGCAAATCCAGTGCGTTATCACTGCATCGCATCGCTCGGTGGATAATCCAAGGAGACCTAGCACAAGCAGGTCACGGCAAATAAGAAACTAGTAGGTGTTATGCGCGCGCGATTGACATTGTTTAGTACATTGTTCACCGTACACTGTAAAAAATTATTTGAACTTTTACACGAAACATCTCTGGAAACCTAGTTGCCAAGAAAATCCTTTGTAGGACTGCAAGCAGTTTCCTTGTAGAATCTGCAAAACACATTTGTAATATCACAAATGATAGACTTGTATTAAAACTTACATTATTGAGAAGTGAACGTAAGATTTTTCTTTTTCTTCTAGAAAACCAATATTATGAATTAATAACATAAAATAGCAAAAACAAAATTGTTTATAAATATAATTCACGAAAAAAAAAAAAAAAAAAAAAAAACNTTAGTATCCCACACCTTTTACCACAAAACCAAATTGACTTACGAGCTTAAAAATGATTTTTGTAGTAAATATAGCAGTAAATACATACAAAATAATAGTGAAATTATTTGGGTAAGGAGAACACAATACTTCATTTTAAGAGTTCTGTGTAGATAAGAAACCTTTACATTAATGGCGTTACGTGTTTTTTAAAATTGTCGTTTTGTTATGATAATTTAAGTTGTTTTAAGAGTTTTACATCATTAATATTTGCAATACATTTCTTTTTGCACGTAACTAAACTTTATATCACCTTTCGTTTTTGCACAAACAGCTATATACGGTTTTACGTTGTTGAGTGTAAACCATTTTGATTGAGCAAGTGGATACGGGTCAGTACACTAGTACAAACATTTCTTGAGGTGTATTACGAACACGGCTCTTTTAGTTTTACAAGCTAGTAATTTTACCCAAGAATTTAATTTTTAATGTTTTTTTACCAGAATGTCATTGACACATTTTTCTTAAACTCTATATAGAATACTTCTACGGCTTTTTTTACAATGGCATAAATATAAAAGGTTTACAACTTCGAAATAGCGCTTATCGTTTATTTCGTATTTCAATACTAGTTAATATAAAATTTAAAAACACATCGAAAAAATACTTTAAAAGTTAAATAACAAGTATATATATATATGAGGTTGATTCACGCTAGCTTAAATATCAATAGCTTTAAACTGCTGAAAAACATTTTAGTAACTGAAAGGTAGGTTTACGGTAATTGGCGGGCGACTTTAACAGCTCTATAAAAAAAACTTACACAAAGCTGACTTTTATTAGGCGCCTTTCTTCGTTGCACGACAACATTTTGGGTACTTCACACTGGTTTGCAATTATTAGCTTTGGGAGCTAAGACGCCCTTCCTCCCCATGCTTTACCAACTATGACTGTAACCTTCATAAGCAAAAAAAAAAAAAAAAAAAAAAACTTCTGGCCACAAACAAGCAAGTATTTCGTTGGCTGAAGCAAAATTTTCTGTGCGTGGATGTGCAGCGGGATAACTATAGAATCTAGAAATGTTTAGAGTGTGCGAGACCACTATGGCCAGGTTCCTCGATGTAACGGCAGTACAGCATGTTCGCCTGCGCGGTGGACGACTGACAGGCACGCCAGCAGCAGGGGGTGCACTTTGACCCCGATCCCGCCGACCCACGGGGTGTGGGGACATCTCTGCCGGCAATCAATACCAAGTGAGGGTGCGGGCAAGCAAAGCAAGATGCAGGGGGATAAACCCGGCCTGGCTTCCGCCACCCCATCCAGCTCACGTCACCGACCGCCAGGGGCGCTGCCTGCCTCTGTGCGCCATCAAGCCTCTTAACTATTAAGACTTAGCGCCCCGCCACGACCGTTCCGGCTTTTATGGCATAACGAGCCCTAACAAGTCAGCATACATCTCCGTTGTTACTCACATTACCAATTGAAGGTGGGGGAATGGGAGTTGAAAAATTTCAATCCGAGCAAACATTGGTCCAGTTTCTTACAATGTCCATACTCATTACCACATCCGTTGCATTAATTATTATATCGGGAAACTAAATATTTAACGCGTGTTATTACATGATGCAGCTTTACAACATAACAAAGGAGTTGATTTAAAAAAACGTATCTTCTACGTGTTTACAAAACAACGAACATGTAATCCTACAGTAACAATTAAAAAATAAATTCTAAGACAACACCGATAAATTGCCAAAACTATAAACACAACTGACTGCAACACAAAAACAAAATATAATTTATAAAATACATAAATGTGGTAGAAAAAGTAGTAACAGTCATAGGTCTACCAATTCATCTAGAACATCTAGTAATAGGATAACATAAATATGGATGCAGAAATATGAACGGCTACGTTGAGATTACGTTATTTTGAAACCTAAAAACTACGTCACGTGTTTGGGAGAAAAAAGTCTGGCTTTCCAAGCACAAAGAACGAGATAGTGTAAATGCTAACTTTCGCCTATTACAAACCAGTGGATGTACACGCATGAAGGGGCCACGGTGGCTGAGCGGTTAGACTGCTCGTTTCCCACGAAGGCGAACCGGGTTCAATCCCCGGCCGGTTCACTCCAGTTCACGCAAGTGGGAATCGTGCCGGACGATGCCGCTGGTCGCCGGGTTTTCTCGAGGATCTCCCGCTTCCTCCACCCTTTCATTCCGGAACCGCACCATACCTCACGTCACCCTCATCGTCTCTCAAGACCTTGTTGTTAAGAGTCGCCCAAATCCCTTCATTCACACGCATGGACATAAAATTAAGGCTGTGTTCGAATTGATCATTTAGTATTCAGTATTTCAGTGTTTAGTAGCGTTCAATCCGGACGCCATCGATAGTCACTTGTTCAGCGATGGTTGCAATTTGGTATTTTTGTAACTTTTGTTACATACTAAAATAAAAACTAAATACTAAAATACCTAATACGTTATCATTTTCGTCAACTAATTCGAGTCATGTGACCGTTAAATAAACTAAAAGTGCCAATTCGAACACGGCCTAACCTTGTACATTAGGGCTGTTCAAGAACCAATTTTTTTTCTCTAGATTTTGAGAATATTTCATGATTTCCTGACACGATATTAATAATTAACTTAATTCAAATACTAATAAATTGAGAAATTATTATTTATAATGACATAGTGTTACATAATAAATTTAACTTAAAATATTAATACGTGGAAATTAAAAAAAAAGTATAAAAAACAAAGTGTGCGGAAGAAGTGTTATTGGAGTCGCAGAGTTGTATGTTACAATTTATTTAATATCCGATACTTGGTTCCCTTGCTCTAATGGTTTAACTTTCAAATATTTTCCCTTTAAATGTAATATCAAAGTTCAAAACTGAAATAAGGCAGGACCTATTAACAAAGTTATATGTTTCATGGCATACATATTTTGAGTTCTATCATAAGGTATTAATTTTGTTAAATTTTTAGATTTATAGAAAACAAGAAAAAATTTAAATTATCTAATTTTTGAAAATTTATTTTTCTCCATTTTTTTTTTACTTTTTTTTAGGCTATTATTTCATAGTCACAAAGTCAAAGATTGTAATCCGCTAAAAATTTAGGAAATAATGTTAGAATCTTGTACGAACTTAATTATGTATTAAAGCAGTGGTTCTCAAACTGTGATCCGTGGATCACTGGTTGTCCGTAGCTCTTGGTCTTAAGGGACCCACGAAATAAATTATATTCGTTTTATTAACTTATTGAAACTTTTCTACAATTATATTATGTAACATCAAGTTTTATGACGATTATGCCATGTTTTTATGGTGATAATTTATTTTTAAGAGTAGTTAAATCACTATTCCTACGGTTTGCTACTTGAATGAAAGAGGTAGGCCTACCGAGGAAGTGATCCATGTTAGGTTGACCTTTTACACCCAGCGGTCCGTGTTAGGTTAACAGTTTAACCTAGTGTTCCAGAGAAAAGGAACGTTTGAGAACCACTGGATATTCTATTTTATTGCTTAAAAGCTAGTACATTCTTTCTTTAGAAAATGTCTTATGTTAACAGCCTCAGATATTTGACTCATATCACTGGTTGGCCCTTATCTAGTACATGAAAAGAATACATGTTTATTACCTAATTGCTAATTACCGACAAAATCATAAGGCAAAGGAAACAAGAAATGAGCAGCAGAGGCTCAAACCAATGACACCTAGCTCACAAACTCGCTCGTCGAGCTCAGAATCGTGGCGGCAGGCAGAGTGCGGAATGGCGCCGACGTGTGGCTCGCAGAGGCGGAGAGAGATCCCGGAGCGGAAGAATGCAGATGGCCGCCGCAATGGAGCGCCGCTCGATATCAGCGCACGGACATGCTTGCTAGGCTCGCTGCTCTGCTGATAAGCCCTCCACCTCCCGCAGCAAGGCCCAAAGGGAGTACGAGGTAGATATGGTGTATGAGGGGGGGGGGGGAGGTGGCGGGCGTCTNGTAATAATGGCACACCACAAGCAACTTCGCGTGTCCGTACCGTAACAACGGCACGCATATGCTAATTTTAGTCAAACGCCACATTTCTTCCCCGCCACCAACATATAAGCATCCCATATCGTTGCAAAAATGGAAGTGACGCAGAAGGGAAGGAGAGAAGGTTTGTAAAAAAAAAAAAATACGAATTAGTTTTGTTGCTACGCCAATGTTGCGAATATAAAGTACTGTAATGCAATATATATGCTAAAAATAAAATATTTCAGACAAATAATCTAACAGGCTTCCCCTCCAACTTAACGTACTTAAAGTTACTATTATAGAATTTCACTATCGATTCACGGCAGCATCACATTAACAAATCGCGCACCGCTAGCAAGCATTCTGCCTAATTTTACTGACAGCAATAAAAATAATGAATGGAATATTAACGGGAAGATGGCTGAGCGAAATATGAATGAATGCAATACGAAATACCAGTTATTTCCAATGAACGTAATCGGTTTAAAGCGTCCCACTCCGCATTCCCGAAGCTATCCTGTTTCTGAGTGAGTGAAGAGCGGCCTTGAGACCTCGGTTGAAGTAAGTATGGAGCAGCACCGGAATGAAAGGGCGGGGGAAACGAGAGATCCCCGAGAAAACTCGCCAGCATCGTCCGGCACGATTCCCACATGCGAAAATCCGGGAGTGACCCGGCCGGGGATTGAACCCAGTTCGCCTCGGTGGGAGGCAAGCAGGCTAACCGCTCAGCCACCGCGGCCCTCTGTTTCCGAGACACACAGATGCAACTAAGGTAAAAACAGGCATACGAAATGCGTATTTTTATGTCGTGCAGCACGAACCATAGTGCTTTCAAAGCTGACAATATAATTTTACTCATATATAAAGCATACGCAGTCGCTTATGTAATTCAAATTTAATTGAAATATTTGTTTAATCTTAGACACAACAGTCTCACAAAATGTAGATTCTGTCCACGTTGATAGGATTTGAAACTATGTTTTATATGTAGGATGGGTGTATTTTCTCCAAGTAGATACATTATATGTTTAAAACTTTATATTTGAAATTTGGTAAATAAATGCATTAGGCATACTAATTTATTTACACATGAGTTGTATTACCTTAATTTAAAATCATGAAACACATGGAAACAATTAAATCTACTGCTTCTTCACGCATCAGAAATAACAGTTACAAAATAACAGTTAGAAACCCGATAGTATGTTTTCTTCAATACATCCACCTTATAAATTATCTGATATCCAGAATTTAAATAAATTTTAAGTGTAAAGGAGAGGAATCATGCCGTTTTAATGGCATTCTTGCTATGTCCAAGTTGCACTATGTGGAGGGGATTGAAAACAAACGAAGAAAACTTGACGCTCCGCACCATATACAAGCATAAGTTGCACTACCAACATACAAACAAATTTCCTCTACAAAATGTCAATAAACAACAACGATGCACGGTTATGCATGTAGGTAATCTCCTGAATAAAGAGGTCTCGGAACCACTTGTGTACCAACTCGGTGCTCAGATATTCTGAGTCATGCCGGGGGTTGAGCTCGAGCCGTCCCGCTCCGGCCCGCCTCCCAAGCAGGTTAACAAGTCACAAGTACGCCACGACCCAAGTCAAGAACTGAAGCGTCTTAGCATGCACTTTGGTAAAGTGAAGACATTCCTCAATTCAGTTATAGTCTCTCTGTGATTTCGTCCCCCGCGCTATTTCTTCCCTTGGACAACTCATTTACACATCAAGAAATATTTTCCGAAACTAATTAATTTATAAAATACTTCCCCATCTTCTGTTTTCGAGTGAATAATCTATCTACCGGTACTTCACCTAGCCAGCCAGGATTTGTGTTGTGTTGATCGTCACACCGAAAACATTATTCATCATATTAGGCCTATACATCCTCCCGCAGTGGTAATTGAAAGGCTAAAAATTGTAGATAAGGGGCGTATACCACAATGTTTAATAGGGCTAACGAACTGAAATTATGAGAACAAACGGCGGACACTGTCACACGAATCCACTGCATAGTAAGACGCAAGACCTTAAAAGGCGATGGAAGTAGCAAGATAAAATGGGTGCTTATACGATTCTCCACAGGGGCGCTGTCGTGGAGGCAAGCGAACAACGAAAAGCGAGAAGGGAAAGAGAAAGAGAGAGAAAGAGAGAGGTCGGAAAGAGAGAAAGAGAGAGAAAGAGAGAGGACGGAAAGAGAGAAAGAGAGAAAAAAAGAAAGAAAGAGACATCGAGGCGGCCATATTGTCACAACCGCCACAGGTGCGGGGCGAACTCTAGCAAAACAGTACGCCAAGCGTTCGGGTTCCGAATGTAGGCCGTAAGCTGATGTTATTTTTGTGGAGGAATGAATAGACAACTTCGGAAACACTTAGTTTTATGACAACTGACCGGTAATTACAGGGTTGAAGTATCAATTTTCATGTATAAAATTTAATTTTTTATTTTATTTCGGGAAGAACTTCAGCACTCGAGTCCCCTCCCTGGCTAGGTGCCTGACCTACACTATTTCCTTTCGGCAAGAACGTCTTGTGCAAGGAGGATGTATACATCCTCCATGGTCTTTTCCGCGGCAGCAACCCGCAACACATTTGGGAGGTCATGTTCTATCCAGACAAACTGTACTGGGCGTAGTTTTCCACGCGTGTCAATTTTCATCTCAAGCAAATGTGGGCGCAGTTCCCCCACCCATCAGACATCCATTAGATTAAACTGTTTGTAAGTCTATACGCACTATAAAAATAAATATTACTACTCCCTTCAGATTACTAAACCCAATATAAAACTTAAGGAAAAAACGGTATATATACTTGTAACAGTGCCATGTTAGGCAAACCAGGACGATTATTACGATCGTATTCTAGTTAGAAATAGCACAAACAACAATAATTTTAAACACCCAGAAAAAAAACTAATAGGACAAAACTATTACTGTTTACTGTGACACCTGTTTTTTTTTTCAGCGCGGCCATGTTGACTTTAAGTTTGTAAAGTCACACAGCGTCGCATGAAGCGGTAGCGAGCGAGACCATAGATGTGTGTGTGTGTGTGTCGCAACTCGCAAGTGGCTCGTGTGTTGGAGACACGCGCGCCTGCAGCGGCGAACCTGCGCACTAGGCGCGCCGAACTGAGCCTCGCACCTCTTCGAACGTGATGTCGCCCTGATACACACAACCCGGCCGATCCGCCGCCGCCCACCTTCCCCTCCCTCGTGCCTTAACTGCTAAATACAGCGCGGGGCTGGAGGCTTTGAAGGGGAACTATCGCTAAGTCGGTCGCGCTACACTACCGCATTAACAGCAGACATACAAATTGCGTAAATTGCAAAAGGGACAGTATGCAAACTACAAATAATAGTGCTGTAACATCTGTACATGAGATCATAGAAATAAAAACAAAAAGGAATTCCATTGTGATTATACTAATTTTATCTTACGTTGCACAATTTTGACAATTGAATTGCTTCACTGTGATGCTATCTTACGAGAAAAATAAAACTGGGAACTCACTCGCACGTATTTTTTCTCTTGCTAATTTTGAGTTTTGAATTTTAGACTTTTTTCTCGACCGGAACTTTTAAAAATGTTTTCAAGTGACTGAAGAGGTAAAACCAAACGACGCTATTTTACAGTTTTACTCAAATCTGGGGCGCGTGCTCAATGAGACTTTGACGTGGCTTAAGAATTAAATTTTCAACACTCTTTGTGCACTGAGAACTTTCTACTTGGGTCGACAAAACATTGATTCAAAAAGCCTTGTGATCACTCTCTTTGACTAGCGTGACGTGTACACTGATTTAAACTTTTCTTTGGCAGCCAAACTTCAAAAACTTCACAATATATGAAAAACATTCAATCGTAATTTAAGAAAAAGCGATCATGCCACTCCATACCTTAAATTGTCATTTTTATATGAAACAATTGTGTTCAAAGTTGCAGTGAACAACACCTGCAGAACAAGGCGCATGTAGGACAAGTTGCATAGGTAGTAGGCGCGTGACAATTATTGCATACGCAGCGTCGGGCCTACTTCCTATGCAACTTATCCTACACGCATGGACGCACGCACAGCCTTGTTCTCCAGGCGTTGCACGCCGCAACTTTGAACTCAATTATTTGATATAAAAATATGTTTTCAGAAATAAGTGTATGGGGCTTTTGTGTTACTATTGGCGCAAAGAAATTATGTCTGGAGTTCGGGTACCGAGTTTCCGAACGAATTTTTGTTCTCTCTCCATTAACACAATATATTCCTGTGTAAAAAAATTCTTGTTTCTTAAAATGCTGTATTTCTTTTTTCAGCGGTAACTTTTACTGTAAAATACATGTTTATAAGAGTTGTGTTCGTGCGTATTTGTAAATCAAAGTACGGTGGTTAAGGAGACTCCCTGGTAAAATATTGTCTGTAAAATCAGTGTTTGCGCGTATACGATTATCTCGATAAATAAATGTTCTATGAATAAGGCTTTTTTCCAAATGAGAGAAATTTGGGCGGCTCTTAACGAGGTATTGAGAGCACTTTTTTCCAGTAACAGCAACAAACAATTATCTACAGTTAGAGCGGCCACTTTTTACTTTTTTTTATCTTATGAAATCTATTCAAAGAGAAAAAAAATTATTGAAAATGGTTATAAATAGCGGTTTCCTCAAGGGAAAGACCAAAAGCACAAAAAGTAATGTGTAGTTTAATCCACTAGTTTTCTTCGCATGTAATAATATCCTACTGTTACAAATCTTTGCGTGAGATTCGGCTAACAGCGAATGCATATCGCAGTGCTGAGAGGACCCGTCGTAATGCTTCGTTATGGCGAGACGTGACCTTGAGGCTTGAAGAATTTCTACTATACTTCATTTGCGGTTTTAGAATCAAACTTTTGAAAAATACGACATGCTTGGTTGTTTCCTAAATATGCCATGTGACCAGAGTTGTATACTTGTGTTACATTAAAAGCATCTTATGTTTGGTTAAATCGAACTTTTACTTGTATTTTATATACAAATTATAGAATAAAATAGGCAGAAAATCGGTTTGTTGACAACGTCTAGTAAGAAATAGTTCTAATGCAAATTATTATTACACTGGATGCGGACGAATGCGTGCGTTGTCACTTCGGTGTAATTATCTAGACTCGGTTAAGCTTTGTTTGCACGAGGCGGAGGAATATCCTGGAAGTAGAACTTTAGCAGGGATTCAGAAAAGTTGGAAGTAACCGTGAATGAACTATAATGATTCCCCTTAATGCGGTCGCCTAGTGAGGGGTATGTTTGTGTAAGGCAAAACACGATGAAGAACTAGGGGAGACGCTGACCCGAGGTATAATCTGTCTCATATAAGTTGGCGAGATTTTGACAGTCAGAGAATGGCAACTTGACGTATACGTAACAAAGAACGTGCCATTTACAAAATCCTGTATCAGCTGATGCATGAACGAATGAAAATTAACATTACGTTGGCTATTTTGACTGCACTGCCGACGCACATCAAACAAGCAGAAAATACACGGATAAGAAAGAGTTCCTAGATGAATTAATACGTGTTCACAAACCAGCTGTTATTAGTGTTACAAACTAAACTTCGTGCTAAAGTAGTAATATGTGTTCAAAATGGAACGGACATTAAAACGGTCCGTATTCAAATGAAATACAACTTCAAACATTGGAAGATATTTTTATGTAGTACCATCACTTTCCACACCTTCCATACATGCTTGATATTAATTCAAAAAGCCTACAGAAATATCGGAGGGTATAGTTGAATAATTTTTCATATAATTTGACGAGATATATTTTAAACTCTTGTCGTTTTGAGACAATAAAAGGAGAAATGTGAACTTTTACAAAGACGGAATCAAGAGGCAGGTCAAAGTGCTCCTACCTGTTGAGCCCTACCATGCCATCTGTTACAACACGCCCTTCCACGCTACCTGTTAGCCAAATCCCGAACTACAACCAGCCACAAACAAAATATAGTTTAAAATTAACAAATTTACGAACAGGCACCAATGGTTTTATTTGTCCGCGAGCTCTGTATAAATCTTTAAGTATTCCGTGTACAGCGATTTTGATTTCTAGTAATTTATATTGGGCCTGTAATCGTTTTCGTTACGCTAACGTCCATTACATGCAAAGTTATCCCGCAAACCCAAATGTTTGTTGTTTTCGTGTTGTTACTTTTCTGTATTAATAAAACAAAGAAAATGGGGATGCGCGTGGGTAGTTTTGAAGAATTCTTATGTTATTCCATGCCACATATTTGTAACTCAAGCTGTTTAGTATCAGTAATAGCAGAATAACTGCTTTGCAAAAGTCGTTGGTAAGTTGTTTGTTGGCGAATGAAAAGTGTGTTGTCAAGCAAGTTTCCCGAATTACTTTTGTTTCAGTCTTACGTATTAGCTGTAACACCCAAACTGTGATAAGAACTACAATTACCGTCTCGCAAATGTTAACCCTAATTCGTTGTCTGTAATATATATAAAAAAAAGGTAACAAATATTTCATTTTTTGCAAGGTTTTCTGTTTTTATGTTTAAAACCTACATATTTTTTTTAGACAGATGTGAGTCTATAAATACCTTAAAATTTGTTAAGCATTACAATGGAAAGTGGATTAGCTGACAGCGTGTTAATAACATAAATATACAGCTGCCACTTTACGCACCAGCTGATGGCGAAAGGATACATAAACGAAAAGTAAACACTGGCGCTACTTTCGTCGAACTGTCAAAATCTTGCCAAGTTACATGAAACAGAGAGTATGTATACAGTGGTATTGCGTCTACGCTAAAGCGTTCAACTGGCGTGTAGTCTTTCCGTCGACGACTCGCCTGAACGTGACTTTAAGCGGTTACCCTGTAATTTTATTGGACGCAACTCTGTAGCAAAGTCCATTGCATGCACCTCTCGTAGTTTCACTTGTATGCGACTAGTGTATTCAGAAATACTGCAGTCTGAAAAAGCCGTTTTTAACTATCTTGGGGAACATGGAAATATTGTTTCCAATGTGCGTGGTACTATTCAGTCATCTTTGGAAGGTGCTTAATTTTCAAGTAAACGCTCAATAGTTTATTAAAAAAATTAATTTTTCAAACACGCTGCAACACATTTCAAGCACCAGGTAGGCGACCGCCGTAAGTGGTACAGTCCATTCACGATTACTACAAACATTCCTGAAGCACTGCTAAAGTACTATTTTTAGGATATTCCTCCGCCTCATGCAAACAAAGCTTAATCAGGTCTAGAGAATCACACCAATGCACGGCATTCGTGCGCACTCAATTTAGTATTTTGCATAAGAACTATTTCTTACTTGGCGTTACCAACACACCTATTTTCTCTTTCTTTTTTATTCATGTTAATTGTGAATGAAATATTATAATTTATAAATAAAATATAAGTGAAGGGTCAATTTAACAGAAGTATAAAACGCATGTGATACATGACATAGTTAGGAAGCAACCAATCAATTCATGCATGGGGTGATTTTTCAACGGTTTGATTTGAAAAGTGTGAAGAAACCGCGAATAGACTACAGACAAGACTATACGGCGTTGTGTGACAGTCAAGTACATATCATTACGAATATATGTCATCACCAAATGTAAATTTCCATTTTCCACTGCAACAGATGAGAATGGTTGCTCGGAAGTAACTGTTCGCAGATCTATTTCGTTCATTCAATACGTCGCAATTATTTTTTTTTTTGCAAAGGAGGACAAACTAACTGTCCAGTTTTTCTTTTTCAGGTCGTTTGTTTTCGGCACAGCGAAACAAGCAAAAAAAATACCCACAAGATGACAAGGGCCATGTATGTCATTTATTACCTTTAAGATAATTACTACGTATAATTGACATATAAAAGCAAGATGTGAGCCACAAACACCAACTATATTTTCAGAAGTCTACAGCGCATATGTGTCCACAAGCTAATTTGAAAACCTCCGACTCAAGAAATCAGTTGTTTTGTTAGGAAAAGAAAATGTGTATGACAGCAAAGCGACCAGGGAAGCATTGTGCGTGTAAACAAAACAGTAGTTAGTTAAAACTGGGCATCAGAACATTGCAATTAGGTAATGAGTAAATAAATATTTATTTACTAAAACACGCTAAAATTATCGATTTACTATCAAAACTGCTGGGCACTATAAAATAACGCCTATCATTCACCACGCAATAAAAAGTAAAACTTAATCCACGAATTTTGCTACCAACTTTTACACCAAAATGTCACATTTCCTTTTTTACATTTAGTCGTAAAATTACGACAGTGTTTTAATCAGCATGTCGCCAGGTTTATTGCCACTATGATTTTATGACAGTACGTGTTTTTCATTCATTTTTTTATCTTGACTTTTGTAGATTATAAATGAACCCCTTAATTCATTTTATTAAGAATTATACTACAATGAAAAAAGTACTTTCTGGCGGCCAAAAGTGTTCTGTTGGTATTCACCCTGCAAAACTTTTTTGTGGTGAACACAACATTTGTTGTAGCTACCACAAAATAAACTTTTAACGGCCACAAAAGTTTAGTGATGCCAACTAAAATATTTGGTATCCTGCACAAAAAAAAATTGGAAGGGCGAATACTAACAAAACACTTTGTGGCCAACACAAAGATTTAATTTTCAGTTACTTTCCAATTAAATAAGTCTGTTTCAAAAGTTAGATGTTAAATGCAGTAACTCTGTGTATTTATTTTGTGGAATTGGTAATTAAAGGACTGTTGAAAATTAATTATAAAATAACATTTTCTTCACAAAATGGCAGTGCATGTACGTTCATTGTGTTAATTTCCTAGTGTACGTACGTACTTCAATTGGAATTCGGACAATCCTGATATAACTTCTGGGAGCAGGTACGCACGAGAACGTACGTTCGTACTTCAGGCAAATTTGTATGTAGTACATAACCAAACGACAATGTACACTGAATTAAAAAAACTTTTTTTTTATTCTCTCGTATTTTTGGTGACAGTGACACCCTTTGAGTTACTCTCTACCGATTTTCATCAGCAACAAAAATGAAAGGAAAACAACTACTCTACGACATGTTTACTCTGTGTGTGTGTGAGAGAGAGCTAAAGAGAGATAGAGGGAAAGAAAGGAAAATAGAGAATAATCTATAATTGCACTGTGAAATACGGTTTTCTATTTCTTCTTACTTCGGCCCGAAATAACACAAGTAATATTCTAAATAAAAATGAGTTTAATATCGGACTGTAAATTGACTATTTCGCTCGCGACACCAAAGACTAATGATTTTCTTTTCGCACATACGCTGCCGGGCCGTAACGATTGACGCTCGCCTCTTGCCAGTCCGTGCCGCAGGAGCGCAGCAACAAAGGTAGAGGAGAAGGGGCAGTGCNGTTAAGCTTGGATCAAGGGGCCTTTGTTTAAAACATTTAACAGCTCTCTTAAAAGGAATCTCTGGTAATTTTTTTTAACACCTCAAGGTGACATTGACATCTGGCTATAAGGAAGTTTTGTGACGGACCTATCAAAACAGCGATATGCATTTGCGGGAAGCTGAATTTCTCCCAAATTATATCCTTCACAGTAGGATATTATTACATGCGATGTAAACCAACTGATTACAAAACTACAGATGCCACTTTACGCAGGATAGCTCTAAAATAAAAATTTTTTACAACCGTTTTCGTTATTCTTTTTATAGTATTAAATAGGATAAATGTAAAAAATGGAGCGCTGTAACTCATTTTTATTTATTTTTTGCCTTTCCCGGAAAAGTAGTATTCCTATAACATTTGTTTACTGAGAAACGTGTATATGTGCAACACTGATTTTACAGACAATATTTTACTAGGGAGCCCTCTTATGTATGCTTAAAGTGGTGCGTGAAGAGATTTGGGCAGTTCTTAACATCGACCCGGAAATATTCTTCAATTTCCACTATACAAATGTAATACGGAGTAGGCATTCATATGAAAATATTTTCCATTAACTTAGAGAAAAAGGAGAAATTGTTTTCTACAAATTTAGAGCTGGCGGTGATTAAGCAAAGACCGAGTGACTTTCATACGAAGCATTCATTCAGTAACCAAAGTCACGCAAATTTATCTAGCGATCTCGCATTTTACGAAGGACGCGAACAGTGGTTCTCAGTTTTCACCCCATTATAAACAAACTAATACTATTTATATGAAATAATATACCTTGAGTTTTTATATCGAACACCGTGTCAGCGCCCTGAAGGTGATATTTCCAGAATATGTTGATATCAGCACGAACAACATAATGTTAGAAGAAATTTCCTACCCTGGATTGATTAATGTAAACCAAAAAATTACAATAGGCTTACATTATTTTTTTTTACATGAAAGCAAGGTTGAGGGTGATTGTCTGCTTGCCTTGGCACCGGAACACCCCCCCCCCCCNCAGGACCAAATTCTCTCGTGTCTCACTGCCTAAACATGCGCCGGTGTGCCAACGTCAAAAATTTACGCCAAATATGATTCTTGCATGCTGACCTAGTATAACAATATTACGATAGATTAAGTCGGAAGGGAACAGAAACCACTGCTGGTATTACACAATATTTACCGATTCATTTCCCGCTAGATGTATTATTGTTGTAAATATCTAGCCGAAAAAAAAATTCTTTCTAGTCCTACTTAACCTAAATCTTTGCAAGAAACATGTTAAGTCTATGTGCCAAAATTTTATGACAGAACTTTAGGAATAATCAGATGCCTTACGGTTCAATTCGCCTACCTCGTGCGACCAATAATGTTAGCGATAGCTGATCGTAAACCATAGGACTACAATAAGTTTTTAATAAATAAATGGCATTCTGTTTACGAAATAAAATTATAATGTGCAAAGAATGAGACACAGCGATTTTAGAATAGTGGGGTTTTAACTGAAAAACCGTGGGTTTTCGACATTTCCTGGCGGGATTTGGCAACACTGGAATGGAGACGCGACGGAGACGAAACGAGAGCCCCGTCGCACGAGCGGAGCGATGGTCGCGAATCAAGATGGACGCCGGTGACCGCGGCAACAAGTGAAGAACGTGCACCCGCAATGATCCCCCCCCCCCCAAGCCGTCGGTGGGACAGGGCGTGGTCCCGCATCGTGGCCATTGGTGCCTTGCACAAAGAAAGAGTAGTTGCATCCCTGCAGTGGCGTCGGCATTTCGGGAGGCAGGGTTGTCCACTTCAATGTTGCTCTCGCACAATTCCCAGACAAAAAAAAGTCACTTCCGTAACAGTAATTTTCTTTCATGCACGACTTGGCTAATCAAGTGCTCGGTGTGAACAAGTGGAAGGAAGCCTGAAATGTTTGCGAGGTAAAACCATTCCCTAGAATTAATGCATTTTATTCAAACTATAAAATAACATGAAAAAATATTACCTCTGCCGCACCGACAGCAGAATCAAACGATTCATATTTTGCACACTGATCAGGACCCTACTGGCAGACCTAAAGGTACCGGGTTCGATTCCTGGTCCAGTCGGAAAATGATCAAAAACAAGGCAATGTCCTTTCACTTTCGCACTACGAGAAGACTTAATCTACCAGGCCTGACGTGGGCGTTTCCATCTCTGCGACGTAGCATGGTGCATACCAGCCTATGGGCTGATCATCTCAGCACGAAATGAACACAGTATAGCCTTATCATTACCAGTTCCTACGTCAAAACCTGTGTTACAAATCAATTACTAAAAACCCAACACTGCTACGGCAAAGACATTTATTTTGAAGCTTCAAACATGCCTGCATTTTATTGCACGATTCTCGCCTGTACTCAGCGGAAATACATGGCTACCAACGTTCTACAAATAAATACATGCACGACGATATTACTAACAGTGAACACACCTTACAAAATCTATCAAAAATCAGTGGCGACAATCATCACTCCACCGTAACCTAATGGAGGAGGCAACGATTCGACATACTGTAGGGTAATATAAATCCGAGTGAAACAGGTATGAAACACCCCCAGTGCGGCTGGTGGGGACTGTTCGCGTCTTCCAACAAAAGTACGGCATATTAGCTTTGTGCTCAAATAAGTTTGGTAATGCCAGTATTATTCACAACTGTACATAATGCTTTAGTGCAGTCGAACCTTTACACATATGTACCTATCGATTTCAAAGTTCATTAGAGTATACTGCAACCCTCCACACATTTATTTGCAACTGTCCAGTTTAGACGTAAGTTTGAGAGCCAAATGCACGATTCCATCTCAAACTAAACAAACCGCGCATTACATTGCTTATAATTTTTTTTGTATCGCAGGTTTTCGCTTTGCATCACTCCTATAGTTACTTCCCACAAATCTCACGTGAATACGGTATGGCCAGATTAAGGAAGGAATTGAAATTTTAAATAACTAAGAGGCAGATTTAAATTCATAATTTATTTACATCACTATAAAATTATACCCACAGCAATGTTTTCACAATGTACTAATGTTTACTACATTACAGTCCTTAATGCAAAGGCAATTACTAACATCCACAATAAACCATTATTAAATGTCCTATAAAATAAAAAATTACATTCGACTTACTGACAACACTTTATCGCCCAATATTCCACATCTTTCAGAGTTTACCCACTGTATCAGGCACTGTCCGAAATTAAAGATTCGTTATTTTGTAATTTGTCATTTTGTACGTTTCAATTCGGACGTTGTCGACAGTCAAGTATTTAGCACTCGCGGCCACGCATTTTTACATTAAGAGTGAAATATATTTTTATATAAACTTAATGTTTAAAACAGACGTGATATTTCTACAATCATCACTGGAATGCTGCGAATATGTCAATAATTAAGAAAACAATTATTTATGCAATGGCGACTTAAAAAAACTTATGTTGCGAAATATATAAACAAAACAAACACAACACGTAACTTGCTTTTTAAAACATGTCTAGGGTATTTTACGATCACTTATTTGTTTTGAAAAACGTTTTATTTACGCATTCGGGTATGCATTTTGAGGGTCAAAACCAACATGGCGCTGATTTAGTCATTTTGTTATTTTGGTAACATCCGCTAAATACGAAATACCAAATACGTCACCATTTTTGTATACAAAATAAGGTCACGTGATCATTTTGTCAACAAAATCTGCCATTTCGGACACGGCCTCGGTCTCGCTTGAGCTCCATCGCCTCGGCGGATCTCACACACCGCGACACTCGTCCGTAGGCACCCTAATCACTCTAGGCAGTCGCCTAGGGCACACGGAATCACCGTCTCCTTGTTGCCAACAAACACCGTAACGCGCCGATTACCAGTACACTCTCGACACACATTGTCATCCACAAACTTTGATAAACTATCCTGGGCAGGGTACAAATCCGTATTTAAACATGAGAGGGTACTTTCTTCATTATTCCGGAACTACGCATGCCAAGAAGTTACATAATTCCGCACCAAGGCGTTGCTCAAGAACGAAGAATACAATCGCCGAGCTTCTCGAAAGTATCAGTCGCATACCAAACTAGTCATATGTAGTACAGTCAATAAGTTCGTGGACGCTGTGGTGCGTGGCAGCCTGCACTCGGAGCGCCAGACCACGCACGAACTTATTATGTGGTAGTATCTCTTCACCTTCGCATCGCATCGTTCCATACTGTACTCTCCTCGCTGTACGGACGCTCGAGCCATATCCGTACACGAGCAAGACTAGAAAGGGGTTGGGGGAACACAGACCGCCGGCTCGCAACAGTTATCTTCAGTACCATTGCAGGAATTATGCCATTCTATTTACTACAAAGAAAAACATTATAAAATAATGTCCTGCTCTGTACATAACTGTGTTGTGCAACTTCAATTAATGCCAAGGTCAAGCCTCACATGGCGCTTGAACTACGCTGCAGCGTGTACGAAACCCGCGCTTGAAGGCCGAACTACTACCCGTTTTCGCAATTTGTTTATCAAAGAAAAGACTGCACACTTCACATGACTCTGAGATTGCTCACTGCAGACTTCATGCATATCAGAAGCGCTACACTGAGCTATGTTGCAAACCTATGATTAAAAAATAGGATCATTCACAAAAAATCTTAGTGCACGCTACACGATGAAACGAACGCACGCCAGTTACAGTGCCTTACACATAGAGGCAATACCGCATCAGACGCACCGGGAAACATCACCCTTATAGCGCTTAATTCATTCGGCGCCTCATTGAAGCCACCCGTTCGGAGCAGAGCCAATGAGGAGGCTGCAACCAGTCCGGCGACGATACATATCGATCTGGGGTGAAATCCGGCAGGCACCCGTGCAAACCGGGCCAACGCTTTAGTGGAAGGAGAACACTGATAGCCCCCACCCCCTCTGTTCATTCTTGCCGAGGATTCTAATTGCGAACATGCAAACAAGATTGCGCCAGGTGCTGGCACCCGATATTTACTTATTAGAACCCTAATCACTGAGGTAGGCGCAGAGTTAAGGGATTAAGTTACATAGCATTAATGAAAAAAACGTAATTTCTTGTACATAGGAACAGTAGAGCTAACCGACACTACATTCCTATCTACTAAGTCCGAGGCAAGGTCATCTGTTCATTGGCCGCTGTTGTGTCTTCTGGCGTTTCACAGCACGCCATACAGTGAGCTGTTATCGCGACAACTGTGCTCCATCATGTGCATATGTTACGCCGTCGGGGACCGATGACGTACAGAACAAAACTATTTATTATTAAAGATACTACGATAATTAACGTTATTTCGGCGAAGCTCTTGGAAATCAGAAATTTGCATACCCGGCGGTGCCACAAAGAATATGCCCCATGTGTAGAGAACGTACGCTACTGACATGATAATGCATAACTGCGACTATTACATGATTTCTATTACTTTGTCGAACAGTTGATGGCGTGTTTCAATTGCATCCGGCCTTAAAAGCTACTTTCTATTTTGGGTACGCGTGTTTTGAAATGTGACAACATTTAGCCTACTTATTAGGTTATGTTTCTGTATTGAAGTATACTACATTTTACGCATAGAAAATACTACTGAAAGACAATTCCTACACCCGTTATTGGAAGTTTCTATCGTAACGAGGAATTGTGTTCATTTGTGAACACATGTTCCTGGAGCATTTAAGTTTTCACTGGCACGAGGTATAAGGTCATAAGGATAGCATTTGTGGAGATAACACGTATGCTGCTCGCAACTATTACAACAACGACGTGTGATCTCTATTAAGTTTCGTTAAATCATTAACGTGATTGTCAATTTCCTCTTTAAAATTCATAATCTGTAGTATACACAGGCATGTCCTACAGTCAACGACTGTACAATTGCGCCAAAATTCATCACCGCGTTCAAAATTACCTTCTTTACGAGAGTATATTACTAGAATTTGACCCAAATGAATAATAACAGTACCAGAAGTAATCTCACCAATAAAAAATATTAAGAACGTTAATAGTGTTAAAACATTAGGTTCAAGACGATTGTGTAAACGACGGGAAAAAAAAAATAACAATTCCACAAACAGCTTTGGCATTTTGCTTTAAACAGCAAAACGGGACGAATTAAAAAATATGACTACAAAACTTTTAAAGAATTCGTGCTATTGTCTTACAAAGTGTGTCTTCTCTTGCACACACACATAAACCTCAAATGCGAAATATCTCCATAGCCAATATTTCGACCTTCCATACCTACGTGATATGGTGTGTAGATGTGATGCAGATCATGAGTACCAGCAGAAAAATTGCCGATACATTGCCAATCAGTTTTCCCAAGTTCTGGCCTTGTCTTCTACACTAACAGTCTCTGTCAAGTAATTTCCAAACACAAACAACACTCACGGCCATCGCATAAATTAAGTTTTTGTCGCGCCGAAATCGATCGAATAGATTTTATTTCAGGTGAACATAACCTCAAGTCTCACTGCATGTTAGGCGAATTTCACTTTTTAACATTAAAAAGTCTTGAACAGCGTCAATAAAGCTGATAATGCACGTACTTACAACGTACTAAGAAAACGTCTTTAGTTACATAAAATTAAAAAATTCCATAATTTAATAATAGCCACGCGATTTATAAAAGATTGTTGCATCGATAATTAACTATAACTCTTGACAGAGCTGTATGTATGTCTTCATTCATGCCAGAAGGATAGCGATGTCTCCATGAAGCAATTTCCACTTTATTTTTATGAAAAAAAAATCTTACAATAATTTTTACGTAAATTTAATTTTAGCTGCCAAATGAATGTTGGTATTAAGTGTAAAACTGTAATCTGTGAACGCATACATATGCTACGAGTTTGTATAGGCGGTGGAGACACGGCACATATTTGATTCTGGGCCGCCTTCAGCCTGACGATGCTTCCTAAACGTAACATTCGTCAGCGGATTGAGACATTTGACAGCTAAATTTTGTCTGAAATACATAATGAGTATTAAAAAAAAAATCAACGTGGCCTACAAAATGACTGTTGGGTTAACTGTTTGTTTTATACATGTCAGCTCCACTCCACTCCAGGCGCGCCCCCTCAAACACGCGCGCGCGCACACAGTGTTTTCCACGCCCCTACTTAAAAATCTAAGATGTGCACAAAGAAGTTTTTTCCACGGGAGACAAAGTCACGCGAAGTTTGACCCCGTAATGAGACACAAAAAAATGGCTGAACTGTGGCAACACTGGAGAGCTGTAAAAGGCGACTTCAAGATCATTACCTGCACATTTCTACCTGAAGCGGGACAGATGTAAATGGAGCCCGTGGATATCCTTAGATATAATTGCTGATCGAAAACGATAACATAATTTACACGATGTTCCGTAGTTAATATGATTCCATTATGGATGCGTTTATACGCGAGCCACGTGGGAGAAAAGTAGGACTACTTGATACGACTACAAAAGCTTAACACCAGAAGAACTACACTATACATCTACGTAAAGAAATTTACGATGGCAGCGCCAATTTTTTAAGGCCGAGAATACCGTTACGCCACACCTTGTCTATTATAAACCGTCAGTGTGGTAAATACCGTGAGAATTCACAATGATGAGCGGACGTGGAAGGAACGGGTTTTTCACTAAAAGATATCCACGGAGAAAAAGTGAGCACTTTTGAAATCAACAAATTAAAAAAAGAAAAAATTACCGCCCATAATTGCATAGCATGCAGGTTCCCAGTTAAGTTGGCAGCGAATCATAAAACATAGTTCTAAGGCTTGGCGTGAGAAAGTGATTCGTAAAATTATGTTTGCCGAAGTCAGAAAGAAGTTAAGAGCATGAATTTGCAAATTATTGACACACAAACTTACTCTAGAAATTCCCCAGTTTCACTTGGATGGGGCATGAATAAAGTGAGACGATCCATCATGGTAACGTTAACCTTGCATATACCGGAATGATACGAAAATAAAAGTAGATGCAAGACAGGGCTTTCAAAACTACTCAATTAACCGTGAGCAGCCTAAAGCTCTATTTCGGTATATCATCACTGATGCTGGCTGAACTATGGAAGGTAAGAAGGTCTTCCACTGAACAGGCCGTGTTCGAGTGCAGGAAGGTGGTGTGTCGGAGCAGAGCAGTGCTGCGGGTGGAGGGACCGAACTCTGGCCGTGCAGGTGCAGACAGCGGTGGACGGACGGCCACGCAGCGCGGCCGGGAAAGTGTATCGGGAGGTTACAGGCCTGCCATTNTCCTTCCCTTGTGCGCACCCTTTGGTATCCCCCCTTTCGTACACACACCCGAGGCCCATCCACAATGGTTACACACGAGTCCGCCCGTCCGGGTGGCTTCTCTCATGTGGCGGCCGTTTCCAATGCCCATTCGAAGAAAATGTCGGGTCAGTGCCTCGTACGACTTTCCAACCTGCAGTGTACTCGTGAGCGGTATTGCTGGGATAAGGAAGACAACTGACTGATCCTACCATGTACTAAATATGAAGTAGACTCCATTCGCGGTTACTTTCAAATTTTCTGAAGCACTGCTAAATTCTACTTCCAGAATATTACTCCGCCTCATACAAACAAAGCGTAGACAATTACACCAGAGGGCCAACGCACCGCATTCATGCACTCTCAGTATAATAATATTTTGCATCAGAACTATTTCTTACTAGGCATTACCAACGTACCAATTTTCTCTCTGCCTTTATTCATATTAGTTGTAAGTTATATATTATAATCTGTAGATCAAATTGAATAAAAAATAAAGTACTTTTATGTTAACACAAGTATAAAACTCTTGTGATACATGTCACATTTAGGAAACAATCAAACACGTCATAAATGGAGTGTTTTTTTCACAGGTTTTTTTTNCTCTTGTGATACATGTCACATTTAGGAAACAATCAAACACGTCATAAATGGAGTGTTTTTTTCACAGGTTTTTTTTTCAAAAAGTGCGAAGAAACCGTGAATAGACTATATATAGATTTACGTCTTCTGCACATGTCCACAACAATGACTCGTCTATTGCCAGTACAACTGTCAGTCATTCGGTCAACAGCGATAGACGTGTTGGGTTTTTTTTTTCTTTTTTTTTTCCCCAAGGACCTGCCCTTTTACATAAATAAAATATTCTGACTTTAATATGATCTAGCTGCACTGAAACTAGGTTAGAGGAAGTGTACAAACATCTCAAATAACTTGCTCACATACACAGTATTCTAACCTCAAATCCTATCCACGGTGTTTTTGATAGTGCTATTGGCAGGAAAGCAGCCGAATTTTGAAACAATGGAAGTGACTACTGCGCAGCTTACATGCGCACTCTACCACATTCCTCCTCTACTAATCGAACTGTGTTGAAGCCGGCAGTTAAAGTGACAGCGCAAGCGCGGGCGTTGGGGACTAACAGTCGCATTTCATTCGCATTTTGGCATTACCGAAACTAACATAACCTAATCGAACCCAAAACTATCAACTCGAATATCTGAGTGAGTTAACATTAAGACGCAAGCGCTAATCTGTCTCCGCCCACCACCTCACAGCGACGAAATGCCTTATTACAGCGATCCCGTCCACATACACACTGCTGATTTAAACCTCGCATTAACTCGTGCACGCACACACTTCCCCCCGCCAGTAGATTAAAGAACGGAAACGCCATACAAAGAAGTTGACGCCTGGCAGCCAAGACAAAGGAGAGTTTACTGGACCTGCGTTGTCCTTGGTAGTGACGTCAACATCGAGACGCTTAGGGACGTGCGTGATAAAACTATTGAGCTGACTTACAATCTACCGTTTCCACCGAAAGCTCCGTAAGATGGAGGCGACGCGCGTCTACCAATCATGGCGGCTCAAGGTTCAACCCGCTGTGCCCTCCCCTCTTGTTGACAGGACCACAAACAGACGAGGCGGGCTCCGTGACTTTAGTTGTACGTCCCCTCCTCTACCGCCATTTACTTACTGATATGCAGTACGAGAATTGTTAAGATTTTTAAAACAAAAACTTACATAGCACGTGTAGTATACAGGCAAAGACAATCAAAACTGTCGATGTGAAAATTGGGCTTCTTTCCACTAACAGCAACGATTTTCACATTTAAAACTTTTGTAACCCCCCTCCCCCTTTGGTCGGTTACAGCCATGCCTACCACTACCAGCGACGGGCCTGTTTGATAATTAAAAGATGCATTACATATTACAATATCAGTGGTAAGAGACAGATGAATAATTTAACGGTTCTTTTGGGTAGGAAGTAGCAGTTTTCATACTTGTACCCGTGCTGCACAAGCATAGGTCCTATTTTTGCTACGGGAGAAACACGAGTCAGTTTATAAACGAGGGAGTATGAAGTCAGTGGAGAAGGCAGCTGAAAATAATCATACGCCACATTGGTAAAAACAAAGCATGGCACAGTGCTACTAATGTGTGTTGAATTAGTTACAAATATTTTTGTCAGATAGCTATGAGTAATTTTATGTAAATTGTTAACAAGATTAATAAATTTATCAGTGGCTTTTGTTCTTTCACCTTAAAAGCTAAATACACAATAGGAAAATGACGCGCACAGCATTTGATGTAGCAACAAAACTTCAAAAATATCTAAGTAACAGGAGAAATAACATTTAATATCACAACTTTTCACACAATTGCGGAAAATCGTCAATCTCTTTATTTTTGCTTAGAAATGTTTTTATGAAACAATTTATTAGAGCACGAGTCCTTGCTTAACATGATTGTATCAGCGATGTTGATAGTGAATATAATACCGTATATTTTCATAATCTGTACGTCCTCACAGACATCGCTGGTAAGTGTTTCGAAACAGGCACCGCGATCAGAGAATTATCTAATAAACGGAAGGCGAATTATCTAGTCAACGGAAGGCGATCGCAGCGATAGAAGGGCATTTGCAAATGCAAAAACCAGCTCAACGCTGCCATGACATAAAACACAGGCCAAAACCAATTAGAGTACCGATTTGTTAGGGTGTTGGTGTTGACCAGTATAGGTAGCTAATTATCTCACTCATATAGGTAATGAGCACTACGAAATCGGGCTCCTTAAATGCAATTACCTGCATCACACTTCATTATCTGCAGCAGTAACCATAATCCACGTCCTATAATCTCAATAACACGCTGTTCAGTAGGCTACACGGAGTTAATTTAATGCACTTCGAAGGGCATCTCCGGGTTGTGTGTTGTGTTGTGTTGTGTGTGAAAGGGTGTAGGGGTAGAGAGTAGAACCATTACAGCCTTACAAATTTTTGTGCACGTAGCTCGAACGTTAGTGTTAAGGCTACTGTGCAGTATCACTGTAAAGACCTTTTCACACGATCAAATTTTTCTTCAAACTACCTTCAATCTTTAATGAATTCAATTCATTGAATCCTGCGAAGAGACAGTGTTTATTAATCGGTTCTCGTAGAAATTTAAATGAATGCTACAGATTGACTTTCCCTGATATTGTGCTAGCCGGTGGGATTATTACTCCGTTGAAAGAGGTTAAAAAGCTAAGCGTTGTTTTCAACGAGACACTCTCGTGGTCGGGTCACATAAACACTGTTTGTAAGAGGTCATACTCTATACTACATACCCTTTATAGGCTTAAGAATTTTCTACTACTTGAAGCCAAACTAACATTGGTACAGTCGCTGATATTCCCTATCTTTGTTTATTGCGACATGGTTTGTGAAGACATAACGCAAAATTTGGCAGCTTAACTTCAACGCATGCAAAATTCTTGTGTTAGATTTTTGTTCAGCCTAAAATCACGTGGTCACTTGTCTCCTTACTTTGATAAACTTAATTGGTTACGTCTGGACGAACGACGTCAGCTCCACAGTCTCACACTAGCATACAAAATACTATCCTCGTATATTACAACGCCAGAATACTTACGTACTCGGCTGAAAACCTTGGGGGATGATCACACTATTAACACGCGTGGTAAAAATACACCTCGCTTAAATATTCCAGCTCACAAAACCCAGGTACATGCCAATTCTTTCACCGTGTCTGTCGCAGGAACGAGGAACAAATTTACCCGTAGAGGTAACTCGACAACACTAACTAATTTTAGGAGCAGTGCTGCCAAGTACATTAAGAATATGCGCCGATGATTCCACACACACAGACACACACACACGCATGCACGCGCGTCATTATTCCGTTGCATTTTAATTTGTTAAGCTTTTTTCCCGTTAACTATTTGTACGACCTAGCAACACCTGTTTATGTATACAATACTTTTAATCAATGTGTAATTCGTTGCTGTCGATTCGTCAATTTATTTCAAGGAGTTGCTGCATTCAATTTTCATTCATCTGTAAGTGGTTATTATAGATGCGTTTATTCATTTTATTGTGTTGAGATTGAACTTCTTGTTTTCCTCTCAGCTACTTTGTAGGTTCTGCACATTTATATGTTTTATTGGTAATGCTATTGTAGATTCATATTATTGTGCTATTGTTTTTTTTGCTTATTTTAACATTTCCTTGTCTCTAGTCCTGCTCAAGATATGTACATAATTGGAAACCACAGACAATTTTTAGAGTTTAATCTATTTGAGCTATCATATTTCTGTTTCGTCTCTAGTTAATTTAAGTAATTAAGTATATTTCTATCTTGCTCATTATGTTTACGCATGTGTACATTATGTTATACCTGGTTAAGTGTAAGAGAAGGCATTGAAACTTTAACTACGTCAGTATAAATAAAGTCGAAATAAATAAAAATAATTATGACGTCATACGAACGTCATAAACGCGGCCATTTTCTCTTTTAATTTGTTGAATGTCTGGTTTTCCTCCAAGATTTTCCTTTAGAAGATATTCTATATTTTCTTGAATACAAAATTTAAATCGCCGATCACAGCTTTTCTTACAATATTAAAGGATTAATACCATACTAAAATTGTTGTGTGCACGAATTTTAAGTTGTTACAAAATTACGAACACATATTTTTTTTAAAAAGAAAAGCTACAATTATATGAAGAAAATTTGTTTTGGTTTAACCAATTATTTTGGTGTCGTGCACGAGTCGTAGATACTTCTAAAAATTTGCTTTTGGTATTTTTTTAAAACTGGTTTAATTACATTTGTGATAACTTTTCATGTGGAGACTTGAAAGCTTATTGAATGCAATTCATTGAAAGGCAAATGAGGTGACTTTGATCAACAAACTGAATTCAAGAATTTGAAATCAATAAATATCTGATTGTGTGAAATGGCATTAAGACAGCGCGCGCAGCCTATCAAGGCGAACAAGCGTAGTAACAGATGACCCTGGAATCTACAGCAAATTTGTGGCGAATTAAAAAACCTGTTCGTAACCTGGTATCCTTTCAACACATTTTGTATTATGTCTCAAAATCAATTTTTACGTCCAACTGCTACCGTTTAGAGAAAATGAAAAAGTAGTAATAACGACTACTGTCAACAATGCACTTTTAATTTCAATACACCATGGCATTCTTTCATTCCAATAAATAAGTTTGTTCTGATATCTGAATGACTCTTGCAATGAGCTATTAATATCAACATACGCCATTAATATGATTAATCTTTTATTCTACTTCTTTTCTTCCATGGTAGGTTTTCTGCGACTACAACAAAGCGTTGCAATGGCGTAGGTCCATATTAATAGTTCCAATAATAAGGAAGTTAGTTCGCAAAACTATAGATGTGTGGTGAACAAACTCCGTAGGCTGACTGACTCCGCCCTACTGGCTGGCGTTCACTCACAGAAAAAAGTTTAATGTTGTGCCAACAGTATACATGTTACAACAGTAATTTTTTGTTATCTGTGTGCCTTCAGTAACTAATGTTGCTGTCAATGTAATAAACTTTTTAGCTATTGATGTTAATGTAACATTAAGTACTTTTGTAACAACATTACAGCCTTACTCAACCATCAACATTAAAGTGGTGTTAAAGTTGGGGAAAAACTAATTTTGTGTTGAATTAATGTTAACAATTGTGTTAAATTTTTTTTTTCTTTACTTTAAAAACATTGCGATGTAAAATAAATTAAGTACAATTATTTTGACACAAAATAAATCATAACAACGGAAGAATAAAATTACGGCCGGGTGGAGAACCGAACCCGCGCCTGAATACTTGACATCCTCCACCTTACGAAACCTGATATCATACAAACTGCTGGGGCCGCAATGGTGTAGTGGTTAGACTACTCGCATTCCACCTAGGCGAACCGCGTTCAATTCCCAGCGGAGTCACTCCCGGATTTTCGCATGTGGGAATCATGCCGGACGGTGCCGCTGCGCTGGTCGGCGGGTTTTCTCGGGGATCTCCTATTCCCACGCCCCTTCATTACGGCATTGCTCCATACTCATTACTCATCTCGCTTCACCTTCGTCGGCTCTCACGACCTCGATTTTAAGGCTCCCCCGCCTATCTGGCACTTGAACTGAGTTGCAGTGTCTTTGAAATACACGTTTTTCAACGAATCTACTAAACGTCCGTCCAATGCGCTGATCTACGAAAAGAACACACACTCCAGACGAGGGATTGTTGAGTGCGTTTAAGACGTCACCCACATTAGAAATACCATTTATGTGTACTCCAAAATGGCTAAAAACGGCTTTTTCAAAGCGCTGTTTCTTATACGCGTCAGATACATAAAAAACTACTCAAGGGCCATGCATTGAACCTTCCAACATACCTTCAACCAATAAAATAATACGGTCACCGCTGAAACTCCCATAGGTACACGCAGTGCGGGGATGGGGCGCTTGATGCACGCGGCAGTGTCGCCCTTATCGCTCCCGCGCTTCTCCGCATCAAACGCGGAAAAAAACTCTAGGTAGGCGGGAGCCTTAAGAGGCGCCCAAATATCTCCACACTTCTACCAACTGCTCTATCTTAACATGCCTGACTGTGTTCCATATTGCGAGTATTCAATACAGTAAGAAGAAAACTGGAGGTGGAAATACTTTATGCTCTATAAATATATGCATATTTGGCACACGTATACTGATTTGTCAGGTTTAAGAGCTGACCTTTAAGCTACATTTAGGTCTCATACTGTTGTTTAAAATTTAAATACAGCAGTTACATTTTACGAGGTTATCGCTGTTTACTACTATCCGCCATTTTAAAACGCCAAGTGAGTGTAAACTTGTGATGATTGAAGATTTATTTAATGTCGCAGTAACACAAAATAGTTTGTTCTTCCTGTTATTTTTAGCGTAATGCAACACTTGGTTGTGGCAAAATTATTAGTGTCTTAATTAACACTTCAACAGTAGATTTACGTTATAGTAATGTAAGTAAAAATGTAAAACTTTGTAAATGGTTAACATTATTAACTCTGAACCAACATGATTAATTTTTCTTCAACATAAACGTTTACAGAAATGCCTCAATAGTGATTTTTTGTTGCAAGAACATTGGACTTTTTTCTATGTTGGCACGAGGTGCTCCCTTAGGACAGATATCATATCTCAATGTAGCGACATTAGGTAAGGCATGAATTTAAGTTGTGAAATGAAATATAGGAACACCCCAAGAAAATCCAACGGACACCGACAATATCCATCACTTTCTATACATGAAATAAATTCGGACTATGATTCTCTCGGGATAGAAATTAAGCGCACTGGCGGGAGATCGGTTTGCTCGTCACACGACCACTTCTACAGTATACAGTTAACATTTCTTTCAACTTTTATGATCTTCAGCAACTCGAAAATCTTGTATAGGACTATGACGTAGCGATGGAAGGCCCAAGGTCTCCTAGGCAACACGATGTGAAGGTTTACCACAGCCTCCCACCGTACGAAGGTGATGGCGCACCGTGATTCTGGACACGGGATGAACTTTTCCACATAAAAAGTTACCAACCAGAGCTTGAATCGAATCTTTGGACGTAGGCATTTTCGTCAGCGGAAAACAATAGTTGGATCGATGGATCGACTGGACTGTTGTTGTCACCACTAAACTTTCGTGGCCACAAAAAATTTAATTTGGCAGGGCGAATACCAAGAAAACAATCCGAGACAGAAAAAAAAACCAGTGCAGATATTACTCATTTTAACGCAAAATAAGCACCATAATTACATACCTTTTCATCTATAAAAACATTTCAATCAATAAAATTATATTAAAATTTACAAAGAAACTTGCGAATATACAAACACACTGTTCTCCGTACACGGTAACACTAGACTTGCTTCACTAACAAAGAAAATGATGTAAACAATAGGTCTGAGACTCGTAAGCCATTAATTAATCAAATTAATGTGTGAAATTGTTAAAAAAAGTTTAATACATATATTTTTTAAATTATATATTATTTTGATATATTAACTCCTTTCCCAACGAATAAAATTTCTACCCTAAAATTTAATATTACCAGAAAAAACTGGTTTCAGTGGATATGGCATTAATCAATTACACTTCTAATAAGACAAAAAAAGTACACTGCTTAATGCTGTCAAAATTTAAGAATCCATCAGGAAACGTACTTATATGTGACAGTATACAAGATGTATCTAACTTTGACCGACAAACTTTGGTAGCAGGTTATTCACAAAAAAAAAACTTATATAAGACTTAAGGGCGGCACACATCATGAAGTTGGCCCTAAAACAATTGTTTATCACAAATAATATTGAAGAAAATTTTAAGATAGAACATTGAGTGTCTGAAAAATGTGTAACGGAACAAAGCTCTGTAAACACAACAGCTGTCTGTCGCTGTCAAATTATTTCATGGAAATAATCAGGCAGGGTGTCCACTGAAATTCCATTTTGTAATTCGACATTTCCTGTTTTTCAAGCAGAATTGTAAAGTTTTCCGTGGCCTAAATTCAGGAACCTTCCAATGCCACATTTTTTTCACCCCCTACAGAACAAATATGCTATCAGTGGGGTTAAATTAAATTGCACTGCAACAGATCAAGCAAGCAGGGCCAACATTTAATTCAGCCCATCGATATTTCTATTTCTTGCGATACATGCTATTGACTTCACACGAGTGCCCATTACAAACACCCAAATACTTGTGTACGTATAGGGCCTGTCACTCGGTAAATCAATTCACACACTTGAAAAATTTAAAATGCATGTGCTTTTAATTATATTATCTTATATTCACACAACTAATAACTTTTGCAAAGTAGCAATTTTTTCCCTAACCTAGGTGAAAATTCTCTGACATTCCCTGTCACATGAAATTCCCTGACTTTTCCCTGTGGATGGTCATCCTGTCACGGTTATTGCCCTTATTTCGACGTAATCTCCATGAAGCTGTGCTGTAACTTACTTGGGATTTAAAATATGTATTACTAACCCACACGTCACAATTAACTTTACACATTATTCAGACATTTTAAAATTTATTTGGAATAAACCAGTGCTTAAGGTCCAACTTCAAACATATGTACCGCCCTCAAGATTCACTTTAGACCATACGTGGTATATATGTTTTCATTTTCTTTTTTCGTGATTAACCAGCAGCCGAAGTTTTTCGGTCTAATTTAGATACACCCTGTATATCACGTACGTTACATAATATAATACACGATATCCAAATAGTTCGTGCTAAATTGGCCAAAAAAGGTATTTTAAACTACAAGCACTTTTAGTTCGGAAACAGACGNGGAAAAGTCCACAAAAAAGTAAAGCAGTGACACCCACACACGTATCCATTTTTCCGGGACACAAATTTTCTATTGATGCCGTATGTACTAAACCCGACAGCGTTCCAAATCATTGTTAATATTAAAAATCAATTTTATAAGATCATAAAAACGAATATGACATGGTCGGGAGGTCAGAGTACTTCGGGAAATTCGCTGTCAGTCCACATATCTTTAAATTGTTTTAAGAATGCTTCTAACAGTAATTGATTTCTAGGAATTCCCAATTCACGTTTATTTTTTTTTAACTCTTATGAAACCTTCTGATACGTCTTCAGAATATAAAATTATTCTGCAATTCACATCTTCGATGAAGGCTTGTGATAGTTTTTGGTAGTTGGAAATCTCACCCCAATGCAGATAATATATAAATTATCTTATAAAATCTCCCGATACTTCTTGAGAAACGAAAATTTTAATCCAGTGGAAGCAGTTTTTATTTATTAAACAACACAATTTTCCAACTAAGAGATTAGATTTTCCAAAATATTTTCGCAATTTAACTTATTTCCAAAATCCTGGCTTTTTAAGATTTCCAATTCCACTATGGCTAATGGCTTCATCATTAACTCATCCTGTGGTTCCACTCTATTTACTAAATAATTTATTTTATGTAAGTGGTAAATTTGAAACCCTCATTGCAATCAAAACTGAAAACTCAAATAATTATTTTTGAAATTAACTTTAATTTCAAAATGTTACGTTCTCTTAATTTTAACAGATAAAGATAATGTAAAACTAATGCATTTACATTTTTTTGTTGTGCATTTTTTAAATGCTTAAATCTTTATAAACGTTCCTAAAAAAATTCCTGTATTTATTTTTTCTTTTGTTAACTTCCATTCTTAAACACACAATATTTTAAGACGGGTGGATATGTGCTTGGATTTTTGAAATTTGAGAAGTAAATATAAAATATGCGATGTGGAAATTTTCCGAAAATGTGAGCAATTTTTTAATTTATTTAATCACCTTTCCGGTGAGTCTTATAAACATAGCGAAAGCCATAAGACTATGGAACACGTCGTTTTTTACAATAACGTATGACAATAACCATAATATCATCCAATACAAAATTATTATAATTAAAAGGCATACTTAAACAGTAATACCATACAGAATAAATAAACACACTCTCAAATATTACTACCTTCACACCTCCATATATTATATGACAGAATAAAAAGAACATGGCAAAAAAAAGTATCTCTAATCTTCTAAATACTTTAGGATAACAAACATTTTTTTCCGGAAATGCGGGGTTTTGGTTGAAAAGTGCACTGGAATCCCCATTTTATGTCTTTTTTATGACTGGCCAAAATATATTCTGTTGCTTCTAGGGAGAGGGTCTCACTCTTTACAGTGATTATTCTCTTGTAATAATTAAAAATTTCTTTGTTCCCTGTTGCATGTGAGCACTAAAAAACGTTCTGCCTGCTGTTCATGCGTTGAGTTACATTAGTATAATATCCGGTTTTTAGCTACAAAGCAATTCTAGACAAGAAAGTAGGGACAATAAAAATATATCTGCGGGCACTGCTATAAAACTCTGTTCCTAAAAGCTAATTTTCTTAGCGTTCCTAGGGCACAATGTCACCTATGTATAGGAGCATGTCCAAACCGGGCGAGGCTCACTTGTCATGTTCGGCGGCTGGTTGCCATAGCGACGGAAAGAGAGAGCTGTTTACCCTGCCCGTCAAACGTGGTGAGACGGAGACAGACAAATGCATGCACGGTTGAAGATTACTTTCCCTTACTGAAAAGTCTACTGCTTATTCGACCGCACTGTATGCCCGTATTAAAATCACAGTTTATTGTAAGAGTATAGAGAGTAACAAAACAAAAGAAAGAATAAACTACCGGCTTTACAAACATCAAGGGAACAATAATATCAGCATCGCTTAGTTTGATTAACTACACGGAAAGCAAAATAACCAAAGTAATTAGTATTTAATTCACATTTCGCGCACTAGACGATTTGTTTTTAAACAATTCTGGGGTGAAAATGTTTGCTGCATGTTAAATAACTTAAAAGGAACCTACATACTCATAATGTAAAGTTTGCGGTATGTGTATATGTACCTACGACCTTCAGAAATACTTAGGTTTACCCGAATCTTAAACAGATTTTAATTTTACAGAAAAAATTTGCTCAGTGTTTTCCTCACACAGATATTAATAGATAAAACTTTCTTACAACCGCCATTACATAGAAAGTGTTTGCAGACCTAAGAAACAAGACTGAAACACGAATAGTAGTAGTAGTCTTGATTAACGACAATACTTAACCCACATGTAAACAATATGTACTCGGCAGAACAGCAGCAAAACGCACGCAGCTTGCACTTACACAAGGCCTTCTATGGTACTTGCACGTTAAAAACAGCTAGCAAGTACGCTTGTGCATACATATCAAGTGACGTCACAACTTTAAGATATTTTCCAGTACATTTAATATTCGTTTCTAAATACGTACCGTAAATGAATAAAAAGCACAAAGAACCATGGCAAACAGTTTACAAATTGATTGACATAACAAAAAAGCATTTAAGAACTTAACATGTTTGGAAAAGGTAACATATCCATAGCGAATAAACACACAAACATATATACATGTGTGTATGCGCGCGCGCGCGCACGCACAGGGTGTACATACAAACAATTTATTTCCAATGCTACAATAATGAAAATATGTCTTTTAAGAACGATAAAAATTATTTTACAAGTTCAAAACTAAAGCTTTGGCGTGAAGCCTACGCTGGTAAGAATTGCATAACTTATCAATGCAAAAATTGGGCTTGTAATTTCGTGTACGTATAAAACTTTAACAGGAACAAATTTTCTAGAGAGAGGCAACGGCGCATAAACTGGGAAGCACGGCACCACACAGACCGCGGCACGAGCCGCTGCGACTACGTGCGTGATATGGGCACTGCGATGTCGGCCGTGTTGCGACACGCCCGGCCAGCAGGCGCGTAGAACTTCTCTCGGGCGCATTCTTTGGCGCTACGGCGGCGGTGCAATTCCAAGATCCAGCTCCAATACGAGTGCTTACAAATCGCGGCCGATAAAACTCTCAGTTTATGTCTCCCACCCATCACGACATTTCTGCTCCACCATGTAACCCGACTGCAGAGTATCCGCGTCCGTGTATTCGGAATAAAAAGTTAATCTGGTGATTTGACCAGATAAACCATTAAAATATCTGGCTATTTGAGGTACAGTCGGTTAACTGCTAGAGCGACCTCCGAACTGCCGTATGTTCGGCCTCCTAATCGATAACGACCACCGAGACCCGGCGCGGTAATATCGCGAGGAAAAATATTGATCGTGAGAACTTAAGGGGCCAGCGGCGAGTAAATAAGTGCAGGGGGTAGGGGTGACGCAAGAGTCGCAGTCGATAGTGCACGCGGGAGGCGCACAGAGGCGTATCGGCGATGTGGCCGCCGGCTTTAACGCGGATCAATACGGCAGCTGGCGGTGCGACACAGGTACGAGAGGTGCCCAGCATCCCGGCACACGGTGATCAATATGGCCCACCCGCCTCACGCGCCGAGTGGCACGCCAGCGTTGCCGGCTGGCTTTGTGCCCCCTTCCCCTCCTGCGCCATCTTGGCCCTGCACCGACTACCTCCCACTGCTAGCTTGCAACATTTCTAACTTACTGCGATGTACGACGGCAAATAAAGTAGCCATTTTTGCTGACGTTCAATTTCGCAAGCAGTAATACATTTTTAAAATATACAATTTAAGAAATCAAAATAAAAAACAAATATAATTGTACAGAAGGATGGTCATTCCAGCCCCCCCTCCCCTTTTTTTTTCACGGACTACACTCACCCACACACGCAGTCAAAAGCATTCCTGTTTAAGGGTATGGAGGCAAGATACCAACCACTGTCCTCACACCCGGAGTTCGTAAATTTCCCTTTAAAAAAGTGTTGTATTACTGTTATCTTATAATCATTACGCTACGCCACGCAAAATGCAGAAATTTTATTTCTGTCACTGCAACTAGAATTTTGTGATAACCATAGAATAGAAACTACGTGCGGGGAGACGTCGACGCTATAAACACTATATTTAACCACTGTACACACCATGATTTATCTTCGATACCTATACGTAACTCACTATATATTTACGTACCTGTTAATATAATTATGTACTCGTTTACATGCCGTCGTACAAAAATACCTCACAGCACAGTATGTGGCATAAAAAACCTGTTTAAAACTGTACTGACCGCTTCCCTGACTGGCAGTTTATTTTCACTGCTGTAGTATTTTCCCTTTTGAAACATTGTTTAAAAAAATGAATTTTTTTTTCTTTCAACATTTACTTTTCATGCACAAAGTTTCACTGTTCCTTATTTACAACCTGTGGAATGTGTTTTAAGGCGAAATAATATAGTTACTTCTATAGTTTTATCGTCATATCGTGTTTCCCTTTAGTGAGTGATTTTTTACTGAGTGACGCAAAAACTAAATACGCCAAAAAAANTATAGTTTTATCGTCATATCGTGTTTCCCTTTAGTGAGTGATTTTTTACTGAGTGACGCAAAAACTAAATACGCCAAAAAAAATAAAACTGTAAAAGTTACAAACTCAATCTACTCCAAAACTTTGTTATGTAGTCCATTTTATATTTGGGATGGTAATAAATCGAAAAATATACAATGATTTTCTGTGCAAGATTACAATGAATGCCTCAGGTTGGCTCACGATATTCTCGAGCTAAGTTATTTATCCCATTTCCGTATTTGGCTTTTTCGTACCTGCCAACATGAAAAACTTAAGACAATAGGATAAAATATGTACATCCGCACAAGCTTCGTGCGCAGTTCGCCCCGCTCCCATAATCGATCCAACCCCTGTTCTTTTAACAATTGTCTAAAGTTGCGTAAATTACGTGGTTTGTTAAAAAGGACTCTCAGAATAGTTAAACTAGATTTTAAACAAAACTTAACAGATGACCTCTTTCAGCGAGATTTTTATTCAGCAAAGTGAAACGGGAACATTCACAAATATTTTTTTTTTTTTGACACCAAAATTCGACGTTAACTGATTCGTGAAGTCAAGTATTCCAGGTACGTCACAATAATATAGTTTTGTTGACAAGAGGTTAAGACTTTTCCCCGTGAAACTCAAGCGATACTATAATTTTATCTGCACAGAAGATAGCGCGTGTACAAACTGTAGAGGGTAACGTGGTCGCTGCAGGTTCACCGTGCGTGGAGCAAGAACAATGCAGGTGAGTCGCGCCGACACCAAGGTCGTGTCGTGTACACCTTCAATTCCCCTGGCCGCGTTCCAGTCGAACAACCTCCCACCCGCAGTCTGGCAGAACCCTGGCGGTGCAGGGATGCAGATGCGGCGCCGTGCGAACTCCCTCACAAATACCAATCACACAGTATCACAAACATAGTCCATTATAGCTGTTTAAGAGGCAATTTTTCCTATACTTTGAGGATATTTTGTAGTTTCGTGGCATGATATTGACGATAACATAATTTAAAAAAAGCCAAATTAGTTGCGAAATAACATGTAACTTTTTTTAAAGCGTAACTATGGGAAATTTTAACTTAAATCTTGATCCGTGCAAATTTGAAAAATATTCTGAAAAACAATTTCAGAATTCTAACCATTTTAGAATTCTAATCATTTCTCTGCTTTTTTCCCCCCAGGGCATTTGTGCGTATCTGTTTGGCAAGAGGCACTAAGAGAAACACCCAACAATGGAAAATAGATGCACGAGAATAGACGACACGTAAAAATTCTCGCGTTATCTGAGTAAAGTTGGGTGTACAGTCATCCAAAAACTGCACAAAGATGTTTAGTGAAGTCTGCACAGGAACCGCGGCCGAGCTTTGCTGTAGTACGTTTTGGAATACACATTTATTACAAATTGATAAACATATTATTAATTTTTTCCTAGGGCAAAAAATTGCATTTTAGGCTAGTTGGAAATATTTTGCGTTGTGCAAACATTATTTTATAACTGAGCCAATTAACGTGGCCAAAAATTGCCTTTTCATACGCCTGTACCTTAAACATTGCACTAAACTTTGCTACAAACTTTCCGGCAGTAATATAACATGTCCAACGCCAGAAGTAGTATAGTGGGGCCGCGGTGGTGTAGTGGTTAGACTACTCGCCTCCCACTTAGGCGAACCGGGTTAGATTCCCGGCGGGGTCACTCCCGGATTTTCACACGTGGGAATCGTGCCGGAAGATGCCACTGGTTGGCGGGTTTTCTCGGAGATCTCCCGTCTACCCCGCCCTTTCAATCCGGCGCTGCTCCATACTCACCTCACTTCGCCCCCACCGGCTCTCAAGACCTCGATGTTAAGAGTCGCCCAAATATCTTCACTCACTCAAGTGGGGCAGTCCCGAAGGGGAACACAAACATTGCTAATGAAGGATACACAGATGATGATATTTGCATTTTACGTCCGAAACAAGCAATTACTAAACTGTCACATTGAATAGAACAATTTCAAAACAACATGGTAGCGCCAGTAATTGCGGAAACTGATGTTGGCAATGAGACTTCGACTGCAATAAAAAGGAAACTCGATAATACATATACTGCAAAAGTACGTGATGAAAACGATATTGGAGATGGTTTCGATGATGCTGCTGATGATTTCCCCGACAATATTAAAGGTATCTTCAATGAACTTGCAGTGACCAGTAGTCTGAAAAAGGGCGGGAAGTAAGAAGAATATAAGCTCAGACTTTCATCATTACACAAGCGTTAGAGATGATTTGCATATTAAAGAAAGATCTTCAACCATCAAAGAGCTAAATGAAAGGGGATATATCAAATGAACGATTAGCTCACGAAATGCCTGCGTCACATACAAAATATTTAATTTGTTGTTTCACATGTCCTAGTGCTTTTTTTTTTCTGTTACACTTCATAAGATGGTGCTGTAAGCATTGGTCAGCAAAAGTTTCTTCCAACTAACAGTGTTCTGTAAACAAGCGCCTCATCCTCACATCAACCCACGAATATTTCACAAAATTTNGGGATATATCAAATGAACGATTAGCTCACGAAATGCCTGCGTCACATACAAAATATTTAATTTGTTGTTTCACATGGCCTAGTGCTTTTTTTTTTCTGTTACACTTCATAAGATAGTGCTGTAAGCATTGGTCAGCAAAAGTTTGTTCCAACTAACAGTGTTCTGTAAACAAGCGCCTCATCCTCACATCAACCCACGAATATTTCACAAAATATTTTTCGATAGTACGATTTATCGATTACTAATCTTTTCAAGAAAATACACAGTTCAATCACGACTATTTAAACAATCAATTACTGTTATTGAATGAACGTCAAATCGCGAGCACTTACTCGATAATATGCTAACATCTTCAACCTCCGCACATTAACGATACTTTGTAGAATAATGAAGAAAACCACAAACTACAGTCAATCTCGTTTGCTGCACTTCATAAGCAGCAGCGATACGGACCTATNAGAATAATGAAGAAAACCACAAACTACAGTCAATCTCGTTTGCTGCACTTCATAAGCAGCAGCGATACGGACCTATTAGCGCAGTCAGTTATAGCCACACCAACTTCACGCAACTTGAACGAACTGTTAAATGCTTCGACAAATCAGCGCTTCTCTCTACTATTTATAGGAGCATTAATTTCGCTGTTTACAATCTGATTACTATATATCGGAACACGGTTGTTCTACGAATTCCATTCCCATGTCTGGTTAAAAAAGAAAATACGGCGGGCAGTAAATCTTTCTGTGGTAGTTCTCACAAGAATGGCGTGCGGAAATTCAGCCCCCCCCCCCTTACTCTCCCATATCTGCCACGACACGACTGCCCTTCACGAAACACGGCGGCAGATTCAATTCGCTCATGATGTCACTGTAACTAGCTGAAAACATTGTGAACCTTTTAATTTTCACACCTACTGCCAGGCCCTTGCATTGGTAATCATTACCTGTCACAGATACGTGGCAAAATGTTTAAATACAAGATGAATAAAAACACTAGTAACTGCTTTCCGAAAGCGAAAAATATTACCCAAGTAATTCGTATGAAAGAAAAAGGCCGCGTCGTACAATCTCGTACTTTTCCTACATGCACGACAAAAAATTATTAGTGACAACCGTATGTTCGAAATTCAACTATAAATTGATACCTAACAACACGAAATGCACGTCCTGGACAGTTCCGTGCCAGTATTTATTACCTACAAAAGTACTGAAAACATAAAAATTATAATTCCGTAACTTTGGGTACGTATTTACTAAAAAAAAAAAAAATGTAGTTTTTGAATAAAATATGGTTGGATTTTAGAGAACATGACTTTCGGCCACAGAATATCGNGTATGAAAGAAAAAGGCCGCGTCGTACAATCTCGTACTTTTCCTACATGCACGACAAAAAATTATTAGTGACAACGGTATGTTCGAAATTCAACTATAAATTGATACCTAACAACACGAACTGCACGTCCTGGACAGTTCCGTGCCAGTATTTATTACTTACAAAAGTACTGAAAACATAAAAATTATAATTCCGTAACTTTGGGTACGTATTTACTAAAAAAAAAAAAATGTAGTTTTTGAATAAAATATGGTTGGATTTTAGAGAACATGACTTTCGGCCACAGAATATCGNAAAAAAAAAAAAATGTAGTTTTTGAATAAAATATGGTTGGATTTTAGAGAACATGACTTTCGGCCACAGAATATCGCCTCTGACATTGTTTTCCAAGGAATTTTTACGAATGACAGACCCAACAAGTAATATGCTCCATTAATATTGACACACTAAAATCAATAAACAATACGATGTACTGATCTAAGAACACTATTTCATGCCGTGAAGCAAATGAGCAGTTTCAAAAGCCTGTCACCCAGACGCTCACTCAACGACTAACGTTCCAATACCAACTGCGAGATAAATATTCGGAGTCTGCAACAAAACTGGTTATACCGATCTGTTAGTATGTAGGTTAGGTGCAAAACACGACAGCTGTAGCGGCCTTCAAGAAGTTTCCAATTCGCACAGCTAGAACGCGTTCCTTTCCGTTCCCCCCATCTTATGCAATTGATACACACACGCTGAGCTCAAATGCTACTAATATTGCGAGAAGGCCGTAGCCAAATGTTCTGTGAGTGAGTCTTCTGTGTTTAAGCCCATTTACGGGATGCACATACTGTGTAAGATTGATAAACGTGGGTAACGAGATGCAAGCTGTGCCCCTGACCATCTTCAATATATTGCATGGGCATCGTTAACAAAAGTAAAATGAGTACACAAAATCAAAAATTTTAGCATAAAAAGCAATTTGCACAACATAAATAGTTCTTGTCGGTTGTTTAAAGTGTGTGTGATGCTCCAATGCAACACAATTTTGGGAAATCAATTTTCTATGAGGATACTTTTAGGCAAAATAAATTTCTTGAAAACGCAAATTATTTTTTGTACGGTGGAGGACATATGTTGGAACCGCGCAGTTTATCAGACGTAGCACACATTACATTTTTGTTTATTACCAAAGGCGGCCGACTTGTGTAAAAATATTGGAAATGCATGGTTCATTCAATATTATTTACTAAATTAGAGCTAAGTAAAAAATGTTTTGGTGAATTTCCACATGTAAATGTTGACAGTTAAACCCTCTACTTTTTAGGTTCCCGGCTAGATCCCATGCCCTTCTATAATGAGAAATGGCTTTTACATTTCCTTCAGTTTCTCACTTCGCCACTACTACAAATCTCATCTTATCACGATGGCTGATGATGCATCCGGTTTCACCTAGCGTTACCATCCTCCCGTAAATATTCTGACCCAGTATCAAATGAAAATGACAAACAGGTGTTAACTTTTCTACACAGTCAACGAGANCCTCCCGTAAATATTCTGACCCAGTATCAAATGAAAATGACAAACAGGTGTTAACTTTTCTACACAGTCAACGAGAGCAACACAATGTGCTTCTCGCTGCTGATCAAGAGCACAAAATGTTAGGATTTTAAGCGCAACCTATAAGGATAGGTTCGCGAAAATTATTCTGTGTAACACTAGCAATCAAATTTATTTTTCAAATGTATGCGAAATAAATTTTGAACCCGGAAAAAAAGTGCAGTAAATTAGTTTTGTTGTCCTTTTTAAGATAACTGCAATTTTATTTCGTTTTCAGTTCTCAAACTAGAAAATACGCATTAAAAAGAATATTCACTGTGCCAGCGAACTCAAATACAATTACGTACTCGCAAGGACATAATGCCAAAAACTGTACACACCCACGATCCAGTTCAGTCTCACAAGATTACAACTGTAAATATATAAAATAACAGCAGAAATAGGCTATGCGTGCGCAATAAATTGGTGCCATGCTGTTTATAAGTCTGTTAATAATACGGGGTTAGGTATCCTTTCACACCAGATGTTAATACGCCTTTATTTATCACCCCCTTCCCACAAAAAATTACGGCACTCACAGATGGCATCTCTGAAATTCGACAAAACAATGACTGAAGAGGGTGAAGAAGTTATGACGAAAACAAGCACAGCGCCAAACAATATTTTTTTTCATTACTAGCACCATGGAAGTTCTCATTCAAACCTGAAAANCCTCCCGTAAATATTCTGACCCAGTATCAAATGAAAATGACAAACAGGTGTTAACTTTTCTACACAGTCAACGAGCGCAACACAATGTGCTTCTCGCTGCTGATCAAGAGCACAAAATGTTAGGATTTTAAGCGCAACCTATAAGGATAGGTTCGCGAAAATTATTCTGTGTAACACTAGCAATCAAATTTATTTTTCAAATGTATGCGAAATAAATTTTGAACCAGNTATTTTTCAAATGTATGCGAAATAAATTTTGAACCAGGAAAAAAAGTGCAGTAAATTAGTTTTGTTGTCCTTTTTAAGATAACTGCAATTTTATTTCGTTTTCAGTTCTCAAACTAGAAAATACGCATTAAAAAGAATATTCACTGTGCCAGCGAACTCAAATACAATTACGTACTCGCAAGGACATAATGCCAAAAACTGTACACACCCACGATCCAGTTCAGTCTCACAAGATTACAACTGTAAATATATAAAATAACAGCAGAAATAGGCTATGCGTGCGCAATAAATTGGTGCCATGCTGTTTATAAGTATGTTAATAATACGGGGTTAGGTATCCTTTCACACCAGATGTTAATACGCCTTTATTTATCACCCCCTTCCCACAAAAAATTACGGCACTCACAGATGGCATCTCTGAAATTCGACAAAACAATGACTGAAGAGGGTGAAGAAGTTATAACGAAAACAAGCACAGCGCCAAACAATATTTTTTTTCATTACTAGCACCATGGAAGTTCTCATTCAAACCTGAAAANACGAAAACAAGCACAGCGCCAAACAATATTTTTTTTCATTACTAGCACCATGGAAGTTCTCATTCAAACCTGAAAAGTGAACATGAAATCTAAAGATACCAAAGAAAATCTTGTCAGAACAAAGGCAGTAATACTAATACCAAATACAATCTCTTTGTGGATGTGTTACACAGCCACAAAGAGATTGTATTTGGTATAAAAATGTTAGAGAAATTTAGAATTCATAATTCGCCTTAGCAAACATTATTCGAAGGCATCTAAAGGTAAAAATATTAATTTAGCGTCCAATTTTAACAGCAAATTTTCCCCAAAATCATGAGTAAGACTCAACAAAGCACATGACAACTTTCTGATCACAACAATGTACAATTATATCAAAGGTTAACGAATGGATAACGTGTAGATGCAATAAAGGGTACAGGCACTCCGATTGCACAGGAGTAGAAAACCTGACGTTGTTGATCTCTGTGAGCACCCAATCATCGCAGACGTATGTTAATACAACCACCTGCCGTAAACCACCCCACTAAAGGCTAGAAGGGCAACTACTAGGTAGCTATCTGTTTATCAGCCTCGCGTCTTGACGCCCATGCCTCAGCACCCAACAACTTTCGCTGGTTCTGCGCAGCAAGTTACACAGAAAGCAAGGCAGTTCGATCAGCGACTAAAACTTATTATATATAATACAAAATATGGTACGGACCCTCACATACAGAAAAGTCTAGCTGACACAAAAGTATTAAAAATTAAAAGTACGAAAATGCAAATAAACATTTTTAGTAATAACCACTGCTTGAACTGCGTAAAAATTTTTTTCTAACTGCTTTAACGTTGCCAAGTTCGTCAAGGAATGGAGCTCTTGATTCAGTTACAACGCTAAATATAAAGTAATTTTCTAACTTAGTTAAAATACTACAAACAAATTTATGCAGTTACGTTTTAAAGTCTTTATTGCAACTAAAGAATCTATACTCAATAATTTTACTATATTGGCAACCTGATCACTCCCCGCTGTCACTTCCACCACGAACACTCGCCAAATATAGTCTATTCACGGTTTCCTCGCACTTTTGAATCAAACCTGTGAAAAAACCACCCCATGCATGACGTGTTTGGTTTTCCTAAATATGTCGCAAATCACAAGCCTTTTATACTAGTGTTACCATAAAAATACCTTATTTTTGGTTAAAATTAACTTTAACTTATATTTTATCTAAAATTTATATTTTTTTCATTTATAAAATATACGAATAAAGCTACGGACAAAATAGGTGCGTTGATAATACCTAGTAAGAAATAGTTCTTATGGAAACTATATTACACAGAGTGCGCACAAATGCGGTGCGTTGACCATCTGATGTAATTTTCTAAGCTTTGTTTACATGAGGCGGAGGAATATATCTTGGAAGTTGAACTTTAGCAGGGCTTCAGATTAGTTATAAGTAACCGTGAATGGACTATACCACAGTTTTACCACTATCTCCAAAAACTGTATACATGCGCTAATTTTTTCTACTACATTAACCCGCTCTTTCTCATGCCTAGAAAATAGCCTCTCCTATCGGGAATTACTGACGTAAGCTTTATACGATACAATAATAATTTTCAGGATATAATGTTCAATATTTTATAAATCGTACTTCTAAGCCATGAACGAGCATATATTATAACGAAAATGAACGTGATAACGATCACATCAAACCCATTCGCTTGTTTTCTTGTAAATCACAACGGTCACGAAAACGATTATCTAACCAAGCACTGGTTTCAACTGGCTGCACGTAAAAGAGTTCGGAGTTGACCAAATGCCTTACGTTCCCGCGTGCGTTTATGTAACAGCACACGTTCAACTCATAGGTTGTTACGTGCCAGCGTCCGTGATACGTATCCGCATCCGTGTCATTGTACGATACAGCGTTCCATACACGTTCCTGCGGAGGCTCCTATGGGACCTGCTATCCAAGCCTCCCTTCAAGCAAGTATGGAGCTCTCTATGGAACAACCTGTTACATGACGGATGTTGCCACACAAGTAATGGTGTGCACATTTGTTCTGATTTTACTTTTGGAGCTGTGTATCGAGGGCGGACTTCACTCGCAGCTTTTGTAACATTCGTTACTGCACAAACTGTTTTGTTGCGATAGGTGGAACTTTTTTGTGTTCAAACCCCGGATGTTTCCCATAAATTCTACATAGCTCTTATATAGCTACAAAATATCACATTTTTGCGATTTTCACTGTTTTTTTATTTACTATTTACTTGACTCATTTTCAAGGGCATTACTGCTATTTCTCAAAGCAAAATAAGCAAAAAATAACAACTGCCACCAGGAGCGCCTTACCACAACCCTCTCTCTGATTGGCTGAAATTTCCATTTTGTAGCAAACCTTCCACCAATTGCACACGACCAATAACCAGAAAGTCCACGAAAACGGCAAAAAGTCGGCTACTTGTGTGTTACAGGAAACAAGCAACGTTGTTCGCAATTGCTGACTGCGACGAGCGGTAGCGACGCCCGTCGTGTTAAGTGCCGCAGTGTGAGGCCCTATCCTCCATCCACGATTACTTCATACTTTTCTGAAGCCCTGCTAAAGTTCTACTTCCAGGATACTCCTTCGCTTCGTGCAATCTAGGCTTGACGAAGTCTAGAAAATTGCACCAAAGGACGACGCGCCGAATTCGTGCGCACTCAGTTGTAATTATATTTTGCATGAGAACTATTTCTTACTAGACGCTACCAACACACATGTTTTTCTCACTGCTTTACTTTATACTTATAATAAATTACTTATTATTATGATTTGTAAATAAAATACAGGTAAAAATTCAATTCAAAGAAAAATAAGGTACTTTCATGTTAACAGAGGTATAAAACGCTTGTGATATATGGCATATATATAGGAAATAAATAAATATGTCGTACATGGGGTGATTTTTCACAGGTTTGATTCAAAACGTGTGAAGAAACCGCGAATAGACTACACTAAATATCCCGTAACCACTGGGCAGTGACTGGTAGCTGGCAGAGTGTTCAAATGGGATTATAAATAACCTGCTGGGCGCGTGCTGGGCTATTTCCGCCTGCGTTGTGAGTGCGTGGTTTGCCTCCTCGCTTTGTCTACTTTGGTTTCGTGTACACTTCTCCAGCAATATGCCACCCAGGTTGCAGTCAAGCCTAATCACGCACACGTACCGCCGATGACAAAGTAAACAATTTTAAAATCGAACTTTGAAAAAAAATTATTGCTCGGCATTACACATAATTCAACTTTAACCGTGGTTGCTTCATTGTCTGTAAAGTTGGCTACAAGTAACTAAAAGTAGTTCAACATATTAACGTCTTACTGAAAGAATGTGTGAATTAGTGGCACATTAAATCAGTTCGTGTTTTATAAACGCTTTGTAGTAAGATGTTTCATATATTTAGGTTTCGAACAACAAAAAAATGTTACTTGGCTACGCTTTCGCAAAGCAAAACGGCCGCGTTGCCCGCAGCTGTGCGCTTTAGAGAGAACACGCGCTCGCTTTTAAGTAAACACGAGTTTTAACACACACAAAATTACTAATTCTGATCCTTCATGAAGATCACCAGCTAAGGATATTACATAATAGTACAGTTCCTCAGTACATTTATATGTTTTGTAATGCATTTTCTTTGTATTCCATTACTTTCTCGCCATGACAATATCTAAAAATCTTAATTGACGTAGACATGTTTACTCTTGTTTCTGCACGCAAGGCCAAGTTAACGATATTGATACCGAGAGCGTTTATTATTGCAATTGCGACGTAACTTAACTGTGGTCAAGTGTTTTATTACGGCGGCTGTATTGTGTTGCGATGTTGTGAAGTTGGAAGTGCACGCGTTTATTCTCCGTTTAATACAACTTCAGCAAATTTTGACAGTTCTCGAAAAGTAGTGCGGCCACAATGTATCCTTCCACAACAGCTGTTCTTACTACAGCTGGCTCCAATCACAAACTGTTTTATTTTTGTTATGAGCAGATCATATTTATTTATGTTTATTTTATTGGTGGGGCGGGGAACTCTAGTTTACAATATTTTGTGAAACGGGATTGTTTTGCGACCCTTCATATCATAGTAGCAATTTGAATTACCTATTGTTTTGACGATGCACCGGAAATTTTTGCTGGTGCGGAAGTAACATTCAAATTATTATAATTCGAAAGTTGTATCTTCACCGAAAGAAAATGCCATAAATGTGTCGCTGTTCATATCGATGTCAGAAATGGACTCTGTAAACAACGTCAGCAAATTTAACTTCACGCGTAAAAATTTAGGATTTTCAATCAAATTAACTAGAGAAAAAAGGTTTCTTTTAAAGGCCACGTAGGTTAGTTAACTTTCAAATATTCTACCAACAGTTTCCAAAACATTATTTACAAAATACAACTTACTGTTGTTTACTTTGTAATTCCCAATCTCAATTCCTAAACACGTGGTGAGCCTTAGACCATTATTTCACTAACATCCCGTCTGTCTGAAACTCATACGAAATCATTTATTTGCTCAATTATTTAATTTAAAAAAATACTTCAGATTTTTCTTGAAACCAACTAACTTCAGAATGTGCTTCATGAAGGTTAAGGAAAATGGTGGAGCACGGAAAACAAGCAACCCTTTTACGAAGGGGCAGACGTGTGTCGATATTTCATTTCAATGATGAAGACTGTTCTAAAAGGGCACTTACAATGAACTACATTTAATTAAATATGCAAATACAAAAATAATTAACTGCAGATATAATATTCCGACACCACCAGCAAGGAACTATCGCATACAGGTAATCATGACGAAAGGGAGCTAGCTCAATGGCATGGGTGGAAACGTTTCACATAACCGTAATTCTTCTAAATGTTATAAAGCCCTTGCTCTGTAGCCCTAAAAATTGTGAATTGCTCTAAGAGCATTATTAAAACCACTATTTTTGTAATTATCATTAAAGTTTAAGCTATAATTTTTAATGTCAAGTAGTACTATTTTTTTTTTAAATCATCGCAAAGATCGGCAACATAACTAAATACATTCCGAAAGAAACATCAGCTGTTTACTGTTTACATACTTTGTAAGTTAGTCACAATTACTGTCAAAATTTACTAATTATAGGAAACTGAAAATATTTATGTACATCAAATATGTATATAAACGTTAGGTCTATCACAAACAATGAACCTCGTGTGCCACTAATTTTGGAAGAAATAAAACTGCGCGAAACGTCATACCCAAAATGGAATATTAAATAGTGTAATTAACACGGGACTAAAGTTTTCTGAAGTTTATTCAGTCGTTTATTGTATTTGAGCTGACATGAGGAAGTGCGTTTATAATTAAATTTAGCTATCAATTCAAGTTGTTCACAAATCATTTTGCATATAAAATATTTGCCTGGATATTGTTTAAATGGTTTTGAAAATGTTTTCCATCATTTTAACTACCGGTACATGCTAAATAGCGAAATAATTCAACATTTTATCGGAGGCTGCGGTGGCTGAGAGGTTAGTCTGCTTGTCTCGCACCCGGTTCGGGTTCCATCCCCGGCCGGGTCACTCCCTGGAAATCGTGCCGGACGATGCCGCTGGTCGGCGGGTTTTCTCGGGGATCTCCCGTTGCCCCCACCCTTTCATTCCAGCATTGCTCCATGCTCACCTAATCACCCTCATGGGCTCTCAAGACCTCGCTGTTAAGAGCCGCCCAAATCTCTATACTCACTCAACATTTTATCTACGAGTGTCTTGTGCTTACGATGAGAGAAAATCAAGTGGTCTTCGGAGGAAATTCGCTCCGCGCTCAAACCTTACCGCTCAAACCTTACCGCTCAAACCTTACCGCAACGTGTGTTTACGACGGGAGAAAATTCTCATCTTGGTAGTATACGGCCGTAACTATTTAAGTTGATAGTATAGTCAGCACGAATTCCATTTTTGGGTGCTTCGGGAGAGTACGATACTAAGGAAGTATATTGCATAAAAACAAACAACCAATCTACACAAACCGACAATAAAAATACATTAATTGGCAAGTATGTATAATATTTTTTATTACACTTTTCATTTGTGCATTTGTTTGGTATATAGCAGACTATAATTATCCGAGAAATGAAATGTAAACACCGTGTTTTAAATGTAAAGCACATGGCGGCAGTGTTTATATTTTCAAGAGGTGACGTGGGGGGGGGGGTGGCTTAAAATATAAATTTAGGAAGTCTTTCAAAAGTGCTTCCTATACCGTGAACAGCCTATACCAGCACATATTATCGCAAACATTTTCAGTTTCACTATTAGTAACGCGTAAACTCCATGCCTCACAATGCTGTGATGCAAAAACAATTTATAGAGGATAAATAGCAACCATCAAGCACAAGCAGCACAAAGGTACAACTAAAACTTCAAATTTAAAAAATAGATATACATTAGTTTATTTTCAGAAACGTTCAATTACACATATACCAAACGTTAACTGAGGCAAAAATGTAACTTTTCACAAAAACCACGCAAATTACTAAAGGAGTATCAAAAACTTAACAGCAACACCTCTATTTAAAACTTTACTAACCAAGTGGCTGGAAAATGTCAGGTGAAATCCATTCTGTGAAATAGTTTCGACATTCGTTTAAGCATAAATTTCATAAAAAAGTCACAAAATGATTACGAAAAGCAGTTTTGTCACTTGCAATGGATCTGCTGGGAAAGTACCATCTCCACTAACAAACAGAATGCCGCACATTGAAATGTTACGAGAGATTAAAAGAAAACGACCTTAACCACTTGTACGATTGGTATAGCGAGAAAGAGTGAAGAGAGGTGTCAATCTTCCCGCTAACACTAATGCTATATGTATAAGAGAGATGAGTAGGCTACCCGTGACNGAGTGAAGAGAGGTGTCAATCTTCCCGCTAACACTAATGCTATATGTATAAGAGAGATGAGTAGGCTACCCGTGACTCGGAAGAGGGTGTCAAACATATTGCTAGCGTACGTAAGATGTGCTGACATACACACATTTTCTGACGCATTANGAGTGAAGAGAGGTGTCAATCTTCCCGCTAACACTAATGCTATATGTATAAGAGAGATGAGTAGGCTACCCGTGAGACTCGGAAGAGGGTGTCAAACATATTGCTAGCGTACGTAAGATGTGCTGACATACACACATTTTCTGACGCATTANGACTCGGAAGAGGGTGTCAAACATATTGCTAGCGTACGTAAGATGTGCTGACATACACACATTTTCTGACGCATTACATGACGGGCCTAACAAAATAAATACCTAAAACTAAAACGGTCGCCGCTTGTAGGGCGACTCCTCTGTTCCTGAAGCTACGCGACTGATGATGGGTGTTGACGTGACAGCGGATGTGTATTTGTGTATTGGGAGCCGGGATCGTGACGTGAGTTTAATGGCTACGTAACAAAGGCACAAAGCAATTCTTTTGCGACACGCTAGAGGTTTGGCGCTGACAATCTACCAACATTCTTCCACTCAGTACCAACTGAAAGTCGCGTTTCTTTCTCCTATCTAACTATTTAGTAGAGGCATGTCGAACTTACGACCGAGCAACGCCACTGCAGTCTTCACCGGCTGGACCAGAAATAACAGCCTGACTAAAATGCGAAGGCACTGAAACGTCTGCAGCCTCCAACAGCCGAATCAAATGTGACCACTCAAAATGCCTAACACGAAACTTCGTGCCCTTCACCTTCCGCGTGCCAGAGAAGGTACTAACTAAAATGCGCTCAATCATGCCCCGTGGCTAACAATATCAATCCTATCTGCCTCTAATACTCCGCGGTACTATTTCTCATAACACGATGCAACTATAGGTTTTAATTTTTTTTCCCCAAAGGGTTGGCCGAAACAGGTTTAATGACTGCTTAGAATTAACATAAATATATTCTGAATAGCCGCACGCTGGCCACGGTCTGTAATTCCTGCATCAGTGATATATACAATGAAAGAAAAGAGGGGAGGGAGAGAAAGAGAGAGGCCGGATTTGCAGACTTTTAGATTTGATTACCACATAACCGTCAAGATGAAAACAAGCATGTTAATAATTCGGTATATTGTATAATGTTAAACATGAAATATTTCGTATTTTGCTGTCAACACTCAACACTAATGCAGACACGCCAGTAATNTATTGTATAATGTTAAACATGAAATATTTCGTATTTTGCTGTCAACACTCAACACTAATGCAGACACGCCAGTAATTTTTTTTACGTTAGTATGTATACCGTTACAGAGTAAGTAATTTTTCAAAGGGTGGTTTCACAACTGATCAATTAAACACACTGCAATAGTGAAAAACACCCAATGCCGAGAAACGGCACCCAGAAATATAAATACCTCAATGTGTCAGCAAGGAAAGATAATTTTTTTTTGTTCCAGTACTTTTTAACTATACGCTAGGNAAATATAAATACCTCAATGTGTCAGCAAGGAAAGATAATTTTTTTTTGTTCCAGTACTTTTTAACTATACGCTAGGTAAGCTGGCCACACAAATCACAAAAAGGTAGACAGTCCCTTCTACTCCAATAAGTTTCAAGTTGTTAATTTTTTACACAAACAAACACTCAAAGAAGACTGGTTTATTTACAGCAAACCTTTGGCAAAATACACATCTTTGCTACAATATTTCATTATTTTTTATTGGCCAAGTGTAAAAAATGAAATGCGAAAGATACAACTCTTTAGCAAAAACTACCAATTTTCTCCGATTACACCATTTGAGCTATACATTTTGAAACTAAGGCCGCAGCCACACGAGTGGTCTAAACGAGTTTATTGTAAATTCGTTCGGCAGCTATGTTTGAACATGTCTGCGAATGGAACTAGTTGCAGTGATTACACTTATATACCTGAATGCAAGCAAAAGGAAATCCTAACCTCGAAAAAACACTCCCATGATTATTTATAATCGCTTCCACTTCTCATTAAGGATGGGTATTAATTTCAACCAAACTTACCTTATTTTTATTGCAACACTATAACGAATACTGTTTCTTGATCTATTTATTTCCACGAATACAGAAATTCCCGCCAAATTCAGCCATTTCAGTAATACTTTCTATTTACTTCTTAGCAGCCAATGAGAGCGCAATACAGAATATAAGTCGTTCCGATGTACTTGCATAACCTATTTAATTTGAACTAGAAGTGACTGCGATCGGAACAAGTTCGGAGCCAGTGTAACCGCGTGCAATGCTGAACATGTCTGAAGTGAAGTGGTTCTGTGTTCCGTATAATAGCGGTCTAAAACACCTTCAGTAAGATTAGCATCTTAGCCTACAAAATTCTTGTATTGAATATAGTTTAGTTTAAGGCTGCCGCCTACCTGGAGCTGTGACGCTATGTTCTATTAGTGGAAAGTCTGTACGAAGGTTTAATGCAGGGCCCTTGAGTAGTTTTGTTTGTATTTAAAGCGTATATTTTGAGTTACGACACATTGAAAAAGCCATTTTTAGTGTATTCTTTTCGCAGATCAGTACATTGGACGCACGTTTAATATATTTGCAGAAAAAACTTGAATTTCTAACACTCAGTAACGCAGTTCAAGCGCTAGGTAGGAGGGTGCCTTAAAACCAATGCTGTATAACCGCGACAAATACATGAAATACCAATTCCCTTTATTGCGGGAAACTTCATACAAAGAAACTGATAAAAAGACTGAAGTTATAAAATTTCAAGAATATAGTATTGTTCGAGCTTATAACACCGACGTAAATCAGGATTTTTAACAAGTGAGCAGTGGGAAAATTTATATGAGGGAACTACATCGGCATTCAGGGGTAGCAACGATTTAAATAACTTCACTTGAGTAAAACTACCCCCATTGCAGTGGACGGAATAGAACACACGACCTCTAGAATGCGAGATCCGACACAATTAACTTATCTTCCACATAAGGTGATTGGNTGGACGGAATAGAACACACGACCTCTAGAATGCGAGATCCGACACAATTAACTTATCTTCCACATAAGGTGATTGACTGATCACTTGAAATGGTTGCACTTGGAAATAAAAAAAAACTAAACAGGTTACTACTCCCACAACCCACCGCGCATTCAGTCAAGCTGTACATTTAAGGTAGCCACCTGCGTAGGCCGCCGAACGGTGTGCAGAGTTCTAACAGAAAACATTTCATTACAAAACCGCCAAACGTGTCTAAGTGATGTCTGCTTACCAATAGCATTTTAGAAACGTCACGCGTCTGTATACGTTTTTTAGTTTCNCAAACGTGTCTAAGTGATGTCTGCTTACCAATAGCATTTTAGAAACGTCACGCGTCTGTATACGTTTTTTAGTTTCTACATTTCTCTCTAAAGCATGTTTTTGTGATTGTGAAGATTGTTCGAACAGGTGTTTTCACGGTCATTTTTAGGTATAAACATTCGGGTACAAACCATTAAAAAAGGAACACGGACGTGCATCAAACATTTATTTGTATTATTACGTCATAAAATGGTAGGGTCTCCGCTGAAAGTCTCATAGAGGCGCGTTATCGACGGCAAGACTGCACGCCAGTTCAGTGCTTTGCGCGCAGAGGCGGTGAGAGTTGATGCGCATGTCTCAGTCGCCCCTAGAACTCCCACACTTTTAGGCCTCAGGCGTGCAAAATTCCTGCAACCAGACAACCACCTTAATGCTACTGTCACGGACCAGTGGAAAATTTACATCACTCTGTCGTGTGCGCGAATCTCTGACTTACTTTTAATTTGATTTTACCTTTGAAGTACTGAATTAAAGAAAAAGTCTAAAACGAAATGCAAGGCAGAAAATTTAGCAAATACGAGATGGCTTTCATCCTCCTTTGTACAGAATTCCAAGTACAGAGCAACGGACGCCAATAAAAGTCGGCCGAGGGCTGCGGCGGTGCGCTCTTCGTAGAGCGCGTGGCTCTTACCTGCGGACCGCGGCTACTGACCTCCTGAAACCCCCAGAACGGCCTTTGCCAACGACATACTTGTGTGAGAGCAAGTGTCTACACTGCTCCCGCCTGCAAGTACACGCCTTTCACTGCAGACCACCTTCTGTCCATTTCCGCTGGACGACCGCCAAGGTGCCGCCACACATTTACTACCCCGCACAGCCGCTACGGCGAACATTTCCATTCAGGGGTTCGCATACCTGGAGCTATTTTCCGCGTCTGACGCACAAATGCGGGGGAGTAATAAGGACTACACTGTTACGCGCATCAAGTGCGCCATCGCCACTAAGTGCACGGCTCTGAACTGGTTCTCGTCGCGATGCGTGTCGTGAAGCGGTGACCCAATAATTTTACTGGTGGAAAGTCTGTAGCAAGGTTCAATGCAGAACCCTAGAGTATTTGTGTATCTGACACGTATATTTAGGGATACAGCGCTTTGAAAAAGCCGTTTTGGGCTATGTTGGAGTATTCTGAAATTGTTTTTATAATGAGCGTGACGTCCTGAAATGACTCGACAGGTCATGTCTGAAGTGTGTGTTCTTTTCGTAGATCTGCACACTGGAAGCACGTTTGACAGCTTCGTGGGAAAACGTCCATATCAAACACACTGCAATGCTAGACAGATGGGCCCCTTAACAAGTTTGGTTTCCACTTTCCATACAGGTTCTGGTTGGCATACTGAATCGCATTCAGGATGTAGCGGGCTCGATCCCGCAAGACTGCAATTAAGAGGAGTAATATGGTAGAGGGGGGAAGGGGTGGTTAATAATTTTATCCAAGCTGTTTTTTATCCCCATTCCAGGGATATGTCTGCACAATTCCTTGAAATGAAACTTCTCAGTACCCAATTAGATCAGCTAAGATCCCAATTAGCTTCGCCGCATAAAGGAATAAACATAATTACATTAAATAAATGTGACGTATGAACTGGACAGTAAACACTACCGGAAATATGATAAAATTGATATGCTGCAATCTTACTGCAGTAAGGGCCGCCGTAAGTGTTCCACATTGGCACATCCACTGTGTAGTTTTATTTTCATGCCTACATTCCTAGCTGGGTTCGACCACTGGCGACTCCAAAATACTTTTTCTTTCGCTATTTCGCATGATCCTCAAAAAGCCAGATTTGTCCATAACTATATTTTACACATATCACAAGGAAGTTACTTTAAACTACGCAAACCTCAAGCCATAGCCAAAAACAACGCAGTAGGTATTCGTCTTCACGAGTATACAACGCGTATACAAAAGTATACTACAAACTTTGAGAGGCGATTCAGTATGGCGAAACCAGCGTAGATGATATGTGCAAATTATGGCTTAGAGTGGTTATTAAAGGGAATACGCACCCGTGAAAATAAAATGCTTTTATGTAAAATTTATTGCAACTACTCCAGATCAAACAACAAATTTTTGGATAGTTGAACAGCGATTTCTTATGCCATAAAACTTGGTTTGTTAATATTATCCCCTTAGCGAACAAGTAGTGCAGGAATAAATTTTTAGCGCAGAAAATACTGAAAATACTGAACCCTGAGCGTCTGTCGATATTTGATAGTGTATTATTATATTAATCAGAATGTTAAATCGAGCAATAAATGAAGCTTCGTAAGGCAGTCGAGGCAAACAGTAGTCAAGAAAACAGCGCAGGAAGTGTTAAACGGTGTAGCGAAGCCTGGTGGGTATGCAACAATCTTTCACCCCAAGTGCGAGTTTTTATTAAAACAATAAAGAATTTGCGCATTTAGTAGTTTTATTGCAATTAACGTAACATGCGCTTTGCTAGCTGCTGCTCAAAATATAAAGGTAACTACACAATGGTTCCAACTGATAAATGTTTATAAGAAAATCACAATAGGTGCTCGAAGATCCAGCTACCTTCATTCATGCAAGCATTACAATTCCGCAACATGGACCGTCGCACTTTCTGGAACGTGTTGACATTCGCTGGCTGCTACGAGTCTTACCAAGAGTTCTTTCGCCTTGTCCAATGGCGTCTCGTATACAAGGCTCTTCATGTGGTCTCACAGGTAGAACACCTTGGAAATACTTGGTCGAGGTACTCACGAACAGCAAGAGCATTGTGTGATTGTGCCCCGTCGTGCTGCAGCCACATGCGGACAATACCACAAGTCGTACGTACTCCAACAACTCGGGTAATGTATATTGCACGACGCATGAAGCGCTGGTACACAGTCATTGATACACGCGGGTAACAGGTATGCCCATACTTAGTGATCTTAAACTATGCAAGTCCACATATTAACCGAAAACCTCTCTACGTGGAATGTCACAACCGTGGCGAGTAAAACAAGCTTGTGTAAACAGTGCACACTTCGGAAACTCTGAGTCAAGAGCTTNGGAATGTCACAACCGTGGCGAGTAAAACAAGCTTGTGTAAACAGTGCACACTTCGGAAACTCTGAGTCAAGAGCTTCCTGCAGCAGAAACCAGGCATATAAATTACGTTTGGGTAGAAAGTCGCGTGGCCCTAATTCTTGCGCCTTTCGTGTGTTATAAGGGTGTAACTGCTGTTTATGCAAGACTTTTCACACCTTGATGTACACAGACGAACCAAAAAAACTGGTACACCTGCCTAATATCGTATAGGGCCCCGAGCACGCAGAAGTGCCGCAAGACGATGTGGCATGGACTCGACTAATGTCTGAAGGTGTGCAGGAGGCAATTCACACCATGAATCCTGCAGGGCAGTCCACGAATCCAATCTGCGCCAATTTGAGAAAGGGTTGCACGTCTATCACGTTTAATGATTCTCGTCAGTCATCGTTTGTCCCGTTCTTTCACGATCTTTTTACGGCCGCAGCGATGTCGAAGATGTGATGTTTTACCTGATTCCCGATATTCACGGTACACTCGTGAAATGGTCGTACGCGAACATCCAAATGTTATCGCTACCTCGGAGATGCTATGTCCCATCTCTCGTGCGCCGACCATAACACCACGTTCAAACTCACTTAAATCTTGATAACCTGTCATTGTAACAGCAATAACCGATCTAGCTGCCGACCGCATCGCGTAACTCTGATTGGTTCCATACCTCTGTTATTTGCATACGCACGCCTATACCAGTTTTTTTTGGCTCTTCAGTGTATAAAGAACCCAACTCATTTGACATCGCACGAGTGCAGGTCGATAGTTGATCCTCGTCTCGGGTAAGAACGTATTCCTCAAAACGTGGTGTATACACTGTCGTCTGCACACCACAGTTCCGAAAGTATGGCCGGAAAGGAGACTCCCTGTATTCTCCGTTTCATATAACTTCAATACATTTAGACCGACCCTGTGACCAACGTACAATGTAAACAGTAAACGCTCCCGTTTGCGAAGTATTGTGTCAGCTGGTTGTTGCAGGGTGCATGTTATTATGTTGGCGGTCCTTGCGACTTTAATTGAATAAAACAGTAATAAGCATTAAAAATTATAATTTTGAACTTTAATGGTAGTTACGACATTTGCGGTTTAAATAATGCTTTTAAAATAACGTAAAATTTTTTGTGCTAGAGATTTAAGAAACGTTCTGAAAATTACGGTAGAGCACGAATACATTGCGGCTACGTGAAACGCCTCCAACCCCTTGAATGTCATTGAGCTCTCTTTCGTCATGTTTTATATTAGAGTTCCTTGCAGGTGGTGTCAGAATATGTCAGCAGGTTGTTATAATTTTTACATTTATTTGCGTATTTCATGAAATATAGTTCATTGTAGTGAAATCGTGACATTTGTCTACCGTTTCGTAAAAGTGTACCTTGGTCAGTAATTTTCCTTGACCGTCATGAGGTGCGCACGACAACGTATTTTCGTTATGAAGTTTTAAGTTTGTCGGTTTCAAGAAACAGCTAGTGTTTTGTTAGTTGAACAAGAGAGCAAATAAATTATCTTGTATGAGTGGCAGACGAAACTGATTTTACTGAAGTAATCGTCCAAACAACACGTGCTTAGTAATTACACAGTGAACAGTACGTTTGTGTTTTTATAAATAATGCTTTCCGAAACTGTTGCCAAAATGTTTGAAATATACGTGACCTAAACAAATAAGCAATTTATACCCTAGATCATGTTATTGCAAATGTAACGATTTTTAAGTGTTAAGTTGTGAACAGCAAAATATTTACCGCATTTTGTTCTGCGTAAATGAACGCAGCCCTAGCGCAATTCACTATTTAAAAAATCCAATATTTTTATGTGTAAGGTTAACTTCACTGAAAATGTTAACTGTTTATTTCTCGCATCGGTACAAACCACGACACACTTATCGCGTTTTATTTTTTCGGTAAAGTTACATTTCCGAGTTACAGTAATTATGTTAGTTCCGTACGAGATAATTTTTCCACTGTTTCATCAAAACAATATGCAATTCAAATTGTTACTTTCTCATAAGAAGAGCCGCAAAACTATCCCATTTCACTAAAGACGATAAACAAGAGTTCCCCGCCCCACCAACAAAACAAACTGAACCCAAACTGTAAGGCTTGAGTATAAAATAATACCCCACCTTTAAAGGTCTATAATATCAAAACCAAACAACATACAACCTTGATTGACCTATAAAATGAACCGTGAAGTTTGTTTACCATACATTCATAAATGCTACATGTGACCACCACGAGCGGCCCTAACGAAATCTACGCGATAATTAAACTCGTTCCACACTCTTGTCAGCATTTCCGGTGTTACGGTTTGGATGGCGTCAGTAATTCTCGTTTTGAGGTCGTCAATGTTAGCCGGCAATGGTGGACGAAACACTTGATCCTTTATGTACCCCCATAGATAAAAGTCGCACGGGTTAAGATCTGGGCTTCTTGGGGGCCAGTGATGAAGAACCTGGTCACCAGTTGCTCCTCGACCAATCCAGCATTGCGGCAACGTCTCGTTCAGGTCTCCACGAACAACTATGGGCCAATGGGGTGGCGCACCACCCTGCTGGAAAATGAAGTCCCCCGCCGCCTCTTCTAACTGAGGAAACAACCACTCTGTAAGCATGTCCAAATAAGGGATTCCAGTAACAGTGCGTTCGTGAAAAAATAAAGGGCCGAAAACAGTGTAATTGGATACAGCGCAAAACGCGTTCACTTTGGGGGAAGTGCGCTCGTATTCGGTGGTTTCATGTGGAGACTCCTGACCCCATATCCGCACGTTGTTGCCGGTTCACCTTACCATTTGTATGGAACGTCACTTCATCGCTAAAAACCAGCTTAGACATGAAGGCATCCTCTATCTCGTTCTGGGCACATACAGGAAACATCAGACCGTCCCCTTCACATTGACGTGTCGAATGCGAGCTCGCTTCCCCCTAACCATCTCAAACCGAGAGTTTCGAACGCCATCCAAACCGTAACACCGGACATGCCGATAAGAGCGTGGAACGAGTTTGATTGTCGCGTAGATGTCGTTCTGGCCACTCATTGTGGTAACATTGAACATTTATGAATGTATGGTAAACAAACCTCATGGTTCCACGGTTCATTTGATTGGTCAATCAACGTTGTAGGGTGTTTGGTTTTGATATTATAGACCTTCAAAGTTGGGGTATTCTTTTATACTCAACCTGTATTATTTGGGTCATGACAAAAATAAAATAGGTTGGAATGGCAACCACCCATAGCATCCTACACTAAATAATACAGGACTAAGTCGTGCTTTCAGTGCCCGCCATTGAACTACAAGAGATTATTTTCAAACATGGTTTTCTTCACTAACAGCTGCGGCGGGGGATACATTGTGGCCGCCCTACTTTTCTGAACTGTCAAAATTTACTGAAATATGTAACGGAGAATATCCCACAAGCGCTAAACAATCCTTGCGAAAATTATACAGTATGTGCTGGGTGCCGTCTAGATATATTTGGCGATAGAGCAGTGCAGCTAACCTGCCAATGCACTTAGCCTCGCCATAAATAAATGTCGGTATGCTTCGCAGGTGCGCAACTGTTCATGTTGGCTGGAACAATGAAGTTCAGGGCAGAATACGACCCACCTAGCCAATGCTGCAGGTTTGTGACCACGGTTGCTTTGTATAGCAAAGAGTTCGGACAGTAACAGTCCGCCACACACTGGTCGCCTACAGCCAAAGCACTGAACAGCCGCCCCTTCAACTCGTAAGGGCTGTTTCCTCGCGTAAAGGTTAGTGTGGTCCCGCACGATATTGTTTCATTTCCACGTGCTCACGTCATAGAACAGTCAACAGGCCACATATTTTGCCTGTTTTCTTTTCAATTTCATTAAACACTCATCGTAATGCCACCTTCAAAGGTGCATCCCACAACATCCTATTTTGTTAACGAAGGGGATGATACAGTGCTGTTCAACCAAACACTATCCAGGAATTTCTTATTTAACTCGCGAGGTTTCTATAATGTTCACGTAGAAGTACTTTATTTTCACATTTTCAAGGCTGCTGTATACCTTAATATGTATAGTAGACTAAGTCACAAGGCGCATATATATTTTATGATTGTTAGCCAAGGAAAGCTAGGCTTATGTAATCACCCAAATGTCTGTCTGGAATGTATGTCCCCCCTTTAATAACTTTTAAACCTACGAACTTTCACCTAACTCGGTTCACATACAGTATTTAGCAAGTACATCCTACTTTTATAGTTTTCGATCACGCAAGATATTTATTTAAAAAATGGAGGCAATTTTAAAATTTAGGGCATTATGTTGTATCCCAGGAACCACAAACCCAATTTAAACCAAATTTGTTACGTTGATAGTGCATGGCATAAGAATTTAATTTATAAAGCGGCAATGTTGTTTGTCCGCCATTTTGGAAAATAGTGCAACATGAATAAATAAAGCTTTTACTGTGCATCTCGAGAATTACCGAAACGATTCCTGTCAAATTTGGCACGTAAGTAATAATAATGTAGGCAATGTTAATACAAACAATTTGATTGTATAAAACACTTATTTTCAAAATGGCGGCTATAGATATGTTATGGTTTGTTTGTTATATCTATATCCACCATACAATTTGACCAATGTCGACCATATGTTGTATTATGAAAGAATGCATTACGAGTATCAAATGTGTCAGTATATAGCCTCTTCTATTCACCATTTTCTGAGATAGTGCCACATGAAAATTAAGTTTTCATATTATATCTAAAAAAAAATCAACCGATTGTTACAAAATTTGTGAATCAAGACATACTCGTACGTAATGTAAACCGACGTGTTTTATAGTGGGTCAGGCACTAATTTTCAAAATGGTGGCTATGTAAACATTTGACATTGTTGTTCCATATCTACGAAACCATGTAACAAATTTCAATTTAACTTATATGCTAACAGTATTTATTACAACTATAAAATGCGACAACCCAGAGCATATTTTAGCCACCATTTTAAAAGATAGTGGCACACGAATAAATCAAGTTTCGTCATATCTCGGAAAACAATCAAAGATTGTTATCAAATTTGGCAAACAAATATGTCTATCATAGGCTATGTAAACTGGCATTTTTTGAGTAGGCTAAGCACTTATTTTGAAAATTTTAACTTATCTTTGTATGCTGGCAGTAGAGCCTCTTTTGTCCATGATTTTGTAAGACAACGAAATTTTATCATATCTCTGAAAACAATCGGCCGATTCCTACCTAATTTGAAAATCAAGTAGTACTATGGTAGGCCATGTAAACTGACTTGTATGTGGGCATGATACTTATTTTCAAAATTGCGGCCATATAAATATTTTAAATTAGTTTACAGAAGGTACCAATACATAACCATTTTGTTCTCCATTAATGAAAATATCACCAAAGGGACAACTGAGCCTTTATGCCATATGCCGGGAAACAATCAACAGATTCACTCCGAATTTTGGACACAAGTCGTGCTACAGTACGCGATGTAAATTTACACGTTTTAAATCATTCTGATCAATTAATCATATCTATTAAACAATTTTATTTAAACTTTGTATGCCGAGGATCCCCATTAGAAACATTAATTATTCTTGTAGAAACCCTATTTTGGCCAACTTCTTGGAAAATAGTGCCTGGCAATAAAATGTAACATTTATGCCGTATCTCGGGAACCAAACAACTAATTCCTACCAAATTTTTCACGTTAAGTAATACTACAGTAGGCCATATAAATTTACATAATTTAAATGGATCACATATTATTTTCAAAATGGTGGCAATATAAATTGTACAGATAAGTTTGTCGCATCTATAAAATAATTTGACATAAATTTAACTAAACTTTATGTACACAACAGTGAAAATAAAGCCTTTATGCCATATTCCGGGAACCAGTCACCCTATTCCCACCAAAATCTGCACACAAGTCTCCGGTGGGCCCTATGAACTTAAATGATTTAAGTGACTCACACACTGGTTTTCAGAATGATGTGCTTGTAAATATATGAGGTAGGTAAACCCAGTCTACCAAAACGTTAAACTCATTACAACTGAAATTGATGCTCCGAATTCTACCCCCGTAATGCAGTTGGTTGCACGCCATCTTACTGTACTGCATGTTCTGGGTTCGGATCCCGGGTAAGAAGCGTGTGTATTTTAATTGTCTCACTTCTTTTGCATTTGTTTCTGGTTCCACTTTTAATGACATCGCTGCCAACGAGACGTCGACCCAACTACCGTCCAACATTAAGAACTTCATCAAAACTATTTGCATCCATAGAGACGTTAAGTAGGCTCATAAATTATATAGTTTTTTTTCCATGCTTAATAACCTCCATAAGTTTGTAACATATTTTAATATACACGTTGTATAATGTGGCATGAAAGATATAACGCCCCAGGCCAAATGCTGTCTGTTACTCAAGTTTTCACCTTTATTTTGCCGCTCTCAACGACCTTTGCTTGTTACGCTCACAAACCTTTAGATCAACCAACCAGACAATTATCTTATCCTCGCTCGTTTAATAATGTCGGCGAAAATCTTACACACTTCTCTATATGCTAATATGCAAATTTTAAGCGCAATGGGCACCACTAGAGTGTATTTCCAGCTGGGTGACTGAGCTATAAATATACACATGATATATAACCCTAAATTGCAGACCAATGTTTCATAGCAGGCTAAACTGAACATTTTTATATCTGAATAACTTAGTGCAACAAAATGGCACGGCTTGCTGAACCACTTAGAGAACAAACATTTTTGATTAACGTAGTGAGAGCACATACGGCATTGCTTAAAAAAGGAACATATATCTGGAAAATAGCCGAAATAAAATGACTCATTCCGAGAATAGTGGCCGGCATTACACAAATTCTCAAAATAAATATTCCAGAAATAAATAAAAATGCATGCAGAACAGGGACTAAACAGGAATCAGCTCGTAAAGATCAGAGAATGAAGTCATGTGTTTAAAGTAAATTTCAAAACCTGTATTGACAAAAAAAAATCAAAATGAAGTTTGGCTGAAAATAAAGAAGTTAAGTATTTTTGCGAGTGGTTTATTTCTTCAGTTTTCAAGCTATTATAAAAAAAAAAAGATAAAGTATAGAAATTGACAGAAAATATTTAATATTTATTTATACAATAGTATTCCATGAAGATAANTCAAAATGAAGTTTGGCTGAAAATAAAGAAGTTAAGTATTTTTGCGAGTGGTTTATTTCTTCAGTTTTCAAGCTATTATAAAAAAAAAAGATAAAGTATAGAAATTGACAGAAAATATTTAATATTTATTTATACAATAGTATTCCATGAAGATAAGTTATTTCTAAGCTCTAAATACTTATATATTGTGATCAATGTTTCAACATGGTGACCGCTTACGCTCATACGTTTCGAGTCCATTTCCATGCCAAAACGATGCAATCTATCCAAGTTTCTAACGGACTGAATTACATCGTTCTCGTTATGTTCCGATTCAGCCCAAATGTGTTCAGGTAACTTAATTTTATTATGTCATGTCATTAACGACACACAGAAGTTAGTAAATAGGCCTACGGCGATATTTTTCTACTAAGCAAAACTCTGCCGGACGATACTACTGGTAGGCGGGTTTTCTCAGGGATCTCCCGTTTTCTTCACTCTTGCATTCCGGCGCTGCTCCCACTGGCCAACGACATGTTCACCACGTTTCCCGCCCGCCGGGAATAGAACCTGGTTCGCCGTGGTGGAAGGCGAATGGTCTGTCCGTCTGACCAACACACCACAGCAGCACCTGGGCAGAAAGGTAAAACCACGCGGAGCTGTCAGAAGTGCTGCATTAACGGAAAACTACAAACAGTCGACGACGAGAAGTAAGTTAATTTCAGGGTTGATACCAGGCCAATCCAAATTGAAGTTTTTAAATTTTTTAAATTTTTATGTGCAAAGCAAAACCAATAAACGATAATACAGTGATTGTATGGCGTCCGCCTACCTGGCGCTTGAACTGCGCTGCAGCATGTTTGAAATAAGCTTTTTTTAAAGAAGCTATTAATGAGCACTTACTATGTTTCCCTAAGAAAATATATACCCCAAAAGTGGGATGAATGGTAGACCTACTTCTTACTATGCACACTATAAATATTATTTTGGAGTCCTCCAGCGTCGTTAAAAACAACTTTTTCATACTAATATATACCGCAACATTCATACCCACACAAACAAAGTAATATTTTTTACAAGTGCAATGGATGCAAATAAAATCAATAATTAGAAATATTGGAAAATATTATTAGTAATTTTTTATTACATGCAACCAGAGTAATTATAACGATGCCCTTGCTTAACGAAGTGTTTTTTTTTTCTTTTTTACAGAATGTGCTTACAAAAGCATTCATAATGTAAATACACCATAATTCTAATTATAAAGATTCATCAATCTTTTCAAACGTTAAAAAACAATGTAATTTTTAGCAAAACATTTTAAAGTGTTACCAGACATATGCTTTTTGTCATACGCAACATACTCGTTCTTGCATGACAATTTTGGTCACTCTACTTCTACCTTTCTTAATATGCATCCTAAATTCACAAACCCGCTCGCCTACCTCACACTGTCGCTACAGCAGCATGAAAAGAGCAACGACGAGCGAAGAGATAACGTGGTNAGTGGTTCAGCCACGTTTCAGAGCACGCTGCTTGCCGCCGTATCAGCAGCTGATAACGAGCAGTAAATTATCTATCTGGACAATGCCATAGTTGGCAAGCAGCAACCCAAACTTACGCTGAATCCCCAAGTAGATTTCAACTGAACACTCAAATTTCTAGCTGCAGTGCACCTGGCAAATTATTCTAATAAAGAAATTTTTTTGTAAATCCCATTTTAACGTCTGGACTGCACTGTTTCAAACTCGATACAATACACAGCCCGACTTAATTTATTTTCAAAACGCTAAAATTACTTTCTATTTACGATCATTGAGATGACCGGAAACAATTCCGATTTCAAAAGCAGTATTTTAACCCATGTCTTGTACCCAGAAGAGTGCACAATTGCTACATTAAATTGAAATGCGGGTTGTGGCAAACAGTTTATAAAGTCAATACGACTTCACATGTACAGCCTTATTTAATAGCCGTACGATAGACAAACAAATGACAAACTTGGGACTGCGGGTGGACACTGGACTTACGAATTAATGTCATTACTTTCTATTCAAGATTTTATACCAATCTTGTTTCGCACTATTAACACTATCTACGAGTTGCTTTGATCTAAATGAATAGTTGTAATAATTATAAAGCTTAGTGTTGTTTGTAACAATTTCTGTCTTAAGCGGCTAATTTAGTAGCGTTTAAAATAAACAGTTACACATTTACACATGCACACCAAGGCACTCAGCAAAATAAAGTAAGGACACATTTTGTTGCAAGCCCGGGTCCACCTGGACGTTCCCTCAAGTTTAACAACACTTTTACAATGTCGGTACAACAGCTGTAACAGTTGACACATTCTTGAGTCAAGAAGCCTACATAAATAACTGTACACAACTGACAATATACGCCATGCTAATGAGTTCCATTACAAATATCCACCGTATTTCAAAAGTTCATTATGAACTATTTTTGCCTTATTATCACGGTGATCCAAACTTGGGTATTCCCCCGTAAGTCTCGACAACTTCACTGCTAATGAAACGCACGCACAAACTATCTATCGTACACGCCCTAATATCTTTGGATATTAAAAACGACGTGCTTTACTGAGATGCGAAACCACTTTACTACCGAAATGCTGCGTGTTAGCAAGATCCGGACGTAATGGAGATTAGAACTCGACTTTAACCCAGCGGTCTAAGTTAACGTATAATCCCCGTGATGAAACATGCGGTCGACTACTGTAGTAGCTAATAACAGTTCCACTTCACCAGAACAGTTTTGAGACTTACAAGCTCCGTATTTTTGCAGTACCACGTCAGCAGTCAGCATTAATATCCACACAATTAACATTCTTAAAAAAAAAAATAAAAAAAATTTAAAAAAAAATTGTTTACAAAATTTTTTAAAGAATTATACTATACTCTTTAATCATAACGCTTTATAGCCAACAATTTCAAGCACTAATATTATCAAGGTTACACGCCACCTTATGTATTACTATACAGGTTGAGTATAAAAGAATACCTCAACTTTGAAGGTCTATGATATCAAAATCCAACAACATACAACCTTGATAGACCTATAAAATGAACCGTGGAACCATGAAGTTTGTTTACCATACATTCATAAACGTCCAATGTGACCACCATGAGCGGCCCGAACGAAATCTGCGTGATAATAGAACTCGTTCCACACTCTTATCAGCATGTCCGGTGTTACGGTTTGGATAGCGTCCGTAATTCTCGTTTTGAGGTCGTCAATGTTAGCCGACAATGGTGGACGAAACACTTGATCCTTTATGTACCCCCATAGGAAAAAACGCACGGGGTAAGATCCGGGCTTCTTGGGGGCCAGTGATGAAGAACCTGGTCACCAGCTGCTCCTCAACCAATCCAGCGTTGCCGCAACGTCTCGTTCAGGTATTCGCGAACAGCTAGGTGCCAATGGGATGGCGCACCAACCTGATGGAAAATTATGTCCCCCACCACCTCTTCTAACTGAGGAAACAAGCACTCTGTAAGCATGTCCAAATAAGGGATTCCAGTAACAGTGCGTTCGTGAAAAAATAAAGGGCCGAAAACAGTGTAATTGGATACAGCGCAAAACGCGTTCACTTTGGGGGAAGTGCGCTCGTATTCGGTGGTTTCATGTGGAGACTCCTGACCCCATATCCGCACGTTGTTGCCGGTTCACCTTACCATTTGTATGGAACGTCACTTCATCGCTAAAAATCAGCTTAGACATGAAGGCATCGTCTACCTCGTTTTGAGCAAGAACGAACGCGCAGAAATCACGTCTCAGTTCTTTATCCCTTTCGGCAAGAGCCTGTACAAACTGTAACCTGTATGGTTTGTACAGTAATCGCTTTCGCATCACTGTCCATAACGTCGACTGAGGGATTTGCATTCGTTGCACACACACGCGGCCACCAGGAACTTTTGCCTTTGCAAAGGCACCCTGTGTCACGGAACTGACGAAACCAACGTACGGTACTCCACCTATCGGGAGGACGACGTCCGTATTTTCGACGGAATTCACGCTGAACAGTCGTAACCGATGCAAATTAAGCAAACTGAATAACGCAGAACGGCTTCTGTAGTTCCGTAGCCATCGTGATGCGGACTAACACACAACACACGCTCATAGTGCGACGACAGGCGCTCCCAGTGTCATCTCTCGGCACATAAAGGAAATATCAGACGATCCCCTTCACATTGAAGTGTCGAATGTGAGCTCGCTACCCCCTGACCAACTCAAACCGAGAGTTACGAATGCCATCCAAACCGTAACATAGGACATGCTGACAAGAGCGTGGAACGAGTTTGATTAACGCGTAGTTGTCGTTCGGGTCGCTCATGGTGGTCACATTGAACATTTATTAATGTATGGTAAACAAACTTCACGGTTCCACGGTTCATTTGATTGGTCAATCAAGGCGGTAGGTTGTTTGGTTTTGATATTATAGACCTTCAAAGTTGGGGTACTCTTTTATACTTATCTTGTATATAGGCTGTTCACGGTTAATTGAGTACTTTTAAAATAAACCTTTGAAAAATGTCACTGTGCCTACAGGCATTTATTTTAACGGGTACACTGGTTGGCATGCGCCCACTAAAGTTGGTAACGACGTAGAGAAAGTACTCTCATTTCTTAACGTTGAAATACAAGTGTTTGTAAACATCTGTAAATACTAAAATTATTTCTTTTGATTTATGTTTTTTTATGCGCGGAAGTGCGAGAATGAGCAAATTTGTAATATATATATATATATATATATATATATTTATTTTTTTTTTCTGATAATTTCACAGTTTCCCTTGACCGATGGATGAATAAAGTGATCAAGCCCACTGCATTGTTAATTTTACAAATGGTGGATGAATATACAATGTGCATACATATAGATCTAAGGTAGGGCTTTCAACAGAGTTCAGTCTTTACCAAGAAGTGATGGGAAACGACCTCTACTGTACTAATGTACGACCTAACTCAGGCAGCTCATAATCTCACTTGTCGAAAATGCAAATTCGGGTTAATTCGACAGCGACTGAGCAAATAAAATAAACGAATTACAACCACAGCTTCCAACGCCGTAGTTAACATTGGTTCCTGCAATAGAAAAACTATCCAAAATGGAATTTTCACACATCGTTCAGAACGTCTGATGGAAAATTAGTCTTAAACATAATGTGTGTGATGTGTACACATAATCTCTGCAAGCATACAGCAAATAGTGAAGACGGTTTCGATTAAATAAAAATCTAGGGTCAGTAACTATACCCAGCAATTTCACAAAGTTCCCATCCTACAAATTTGCAGTGGCAATAATGACGATTAGGATGCTCGGGCATGGATGGCAACTGTTATGATTGCTTTTCAAGTCCATCACAAAGGCGATGGTCGAAACAATGAAAGTGATGTGCTTAATTTTCTATTTCACCTACAGACAGACGTAACTGTTCCCTCTCCTCCTGCCCTTTGTGGAAACACGTTTTTGGCGAAGCGGCCGTAGGACCAGTTTAGTTGGCATGTTAAAAAGGGTGAAGTCAGAATGAGGATTGGGAGTTAGGGTAAGGGTAGCAGAGGACACGACCTCCCCCCCCTCCGATTAATTTTAATTAAGTTAATATTGTTGACTAAAATTATTTAATATAGTTTCTTAAAATTATTACGACATTGTGTCCCCCTCACATACCAATAATCGAAAGTATAAACCTGCACAATGGAGAGAGATCCCCCCCCCTTTTTTTTCCCCCGCCAGACAAGCCAAAAGTATAGATTCGCTCCTGAATGATGATGGTATAAGTTTGCAGACATGGACGCTGCCAATAACGAGCAAATTTAACCGTATAGCAGCGTGGATACAGTACGTGTACTCGCCTAACAATGATCCTGTTGTCGCTCGCCGAACTGGAAGCGTCACTAAAGTGTCTCGGGACAAGATAAGGCAATCGCACTTTTCCACGGAACTGGCAACGCCGCATTCCTAGCGAGTGCCCTACCGCCGGCGCTGCCAAGTCTCCGGGTGCACGCAAATACCACGGTAAACACCGCAGTTGGAAAGGCGATGTGCGGGCCACGGCCCGTTTCACATGGGGAAACGTACTGTCCGTGTCCGGCGTTGTGGCACATGTTTGAGCGTGGTGCGGGGATAAGTTGATGTGAGGGGAAACAACTGCTTGCGCAGCTCAGGTTTTGTACACTGTGCGCAAGATATCTGAAAGCTTGGGTCACGTCACAAGGCAACAGGCGAAAACCGGCAATCGAGGGAGGGCAGGCTATAACAGTAGTATAGTATAGTACCAAGACATGTATCTTCCAGCTCACCAGTTGCGCACTTCTTATCGCTGCCCTTGTTCAAGGGCAGTTTCAACAGTTGTCAAACTTTCAGATTTCCTAAGCGTAGTGTAGCACCCGACCTGAAAACATCTCGCCACACGCAGTTCAAATGCAAGTTACAATGGATGCCAGTGAATGTTGAGGAAGACATAAAAAGTTAATTCATAGCAGTGAAATGGTAGTAGTAAAACGTACGAGTAAGTGTTGAGACCGCGAAGCTAAAAACAAATTTTAAGACATGCCCATCAAAAAAGCAACTGATAAGAGTAGCCAACTACTCTGGCATCAGTCAAAGATCTGTCCTAAGGATAAGGAAACAGTGCAAACAGCGCCCAAACGAACCTGGAGGTGAAAAACACACTTAAATAATAGCGCTAATATTAATATGCGTAAAATACTCAGTTTCATAGTGTAATTATTTGCTGTGACAACAGTATTACATATATAAGAATTAAAACTTATAATTTGAAAGTGTACATTAAGCATGCCGCCTACTAGGATGTATTTAGCGTGTCAGTGGGCCAGAAGCACGGGACTGCTGAGGACGACCCAGGACCGCGCATAGCGTGCCTCATCGTCTCTATGCGCAAGGCACTGAACTAGTGTGCAATCCTTCCTTCGCAAAGTTGCCTCTAGGAGACACTTTAAAATCATTCAATAAAATATTCGCATCATTTTCTGTTTACCCAAATTAAAGTAAAAATATCAGCAACATCCAGTTTCTTGTCGTACATTTCGGAATCTTCGTTTAAATAATACGAGATCAGTATAAATTAAGTTTCAACCATGCAACAAAACGGTAATATGAATAAACATTTGTTAACATGAGGACAACTTCGTTCGGTGTGATCGGTGTAGATGTAAACTGAACCAGGCATTAGTGTGTAACATCCAACGGTAACGTTGACAAATGTTTTTAGTTAAGGGTATAATCCCGGTATTACAAATTCTGCCAGATACAGCACGTAAAAACTGTGGGACTAGGGAGGGGAGCTCAAATGCCACGACGTCTGACGTGGACAGTACCTGGCGGAAAAGGGGAATTATGTGGGGGGGGGGGAGTGGAGAAATATCGGAAAACAAAACGCACGGAGCTGGTACACGAACATTAAACCATCCGGGAGCTTTTGCTGTTATTCTTAAAATATTGCGGATACTATTAATAACACAATCTTTCAATACTAGCAATTAGCAAGTGTGATCGAGTAATGATGCAACACGTTCTTTTCCTAGCATCATATTTCCTAATCTAATTTCAGGACTGAGTAAACATTAATCCTCTATTTACGAATCGCGTCGTTCTATAATACTCTTTAAGGGCTCCGTATGCCCTCGCCACGAGAGCTAAGATCTCCCCAGTCGTTTAGTTGCCATTTAAAATATGTTTGATATGTTTAAGCCGCGCGTGTCTGCGTACGAATAGCATTTAATAAACACAAGGATGCACTAATGTCACAAATAATTCAAATTGTTACATATTGTTCGTAAATTGTTTATCCATTTGTAGGCTACGAGACGACAAACATTCCATAATACATTAAATAATTTCGACAAAGCGAAGATATTTGCAAATAGTTTCTGTTCTTCTTGGTAACAACTGTACAATATGCACAGATAAATGATTTGATTCGACTGCGTTTCAAAATGCCTGCGCACTTTAATTTAGCGTAAGCTGCGAAGTCTAAAGGAAAGCTGGGTTTACAATAGAAAATTTAAGCGTTAAATTATGCGTTAAGACGCGTGCAGAGGAAACGAAAGTGGGTTACCTCATGTATTGGTTTCCAATGGAACTTAGCAGGTCGTGTGCGTTGTTGGGATTTCCTTAAGCGTTGAAAGAAATATTTATATTTTATATCTTAAGTGAAACTTGTGAGGCGACGATCACTCAGAACACTGCAGACGATGTTGTTGGCGGGAAACGGTCATTTACAGTAATATAAGTCATTATAAACAATAATAAAACTTCGTGTGCGCGCACATGTTAACGATTATATTTGTTCGCAAAAATAAGCTCTCCGATAGAAAATGCCGACTTTGAAGAATGATCTGCGTAAATATGGTTGTGATATACAAAGTTAGGTTAGGAACATAGGTAAGCATAACAGGTTTACCGCCTAATGCCATTGGCTAGAATTAAGAATTAAAACAATATTGGAAACTGCAAATACAGAAGACGTGTTTCCGTATGACAGAGAAGCGCTTACTGCATAATTCTTAATGCATAATTGTATTTATTGTAAACTTAGCTTAACTATTAACGACTGGCACCGAGTAATTGCATTCAACCAATGTTTAGTGTAGAAATTGTTATATTTTGTAATGTAGTCTGAAGAAGAATATTGCGACTCTCTTTGTTATGTCTAGTTTTCAGGTGTTCGTTAGTGTTAACATTACTGATAATAACTTCAGTGTCAACGTTTTTCGCACTGTTATACTGTGTTACACTTGTGTAACTGTAAACACACATTGCTGGCAGCTTTTCAGACAATAACCACTAATGCACATCATTATTGTAAGAGTTGAACCTTTTACGTGATCATAAATATCCTTTTCCCGCAGTATGCATAAGGTTTTCTGCTTAATGAGATGCACACTCATACAGTGTTCGCATTCGTCTAAGTACGTAAATGTTGTGCATGTCTCGGGAAATTACATACGCACGTACACGGGGAAACTAATGTGTGTACGTCTCGCGCCCTTACAGTCCATAGGCTACTATTTTGAAAAGCGATTTATATGTAGTTCATAATTGTTGTTCCTAATAGTTCTTTTTCAAAAAGAATGGTATGGAGGCATTAACTTTCGAAAAAGGCCACTGACAAAAGTTAACATTTAATGATCTAGAAGAGCCGGGATAAACATAACCAGTTTTTTTCGCGATTTGTTATAAACCGGGTGTGGCAATGCATTTATAGATAATATGCAGGGCAGTGAGAACACTGCCAATCTTTTTATAAGGCAAGGCATGATGAGTGCAAAAGTTATATCAAAATTCGATAATTAATTTTTATTTATACCATTTATTAGTGTTAAAATAAAATTTACCTCCGGTTTTTACCAGTTTTAATAATACATTATAGATAATTGCGTTTACTGCGTCAAATACTTACTCATTCCTTTCTCGACAAAATGTCTACGATTTATTAATAGCAACACTTTCATTATCATGCGCTTTTCAACTACAGCCACTAATGGGTTCATAATTTTAAATCTATGCGCCTACGTCAGAGCACAGTGTCAGTACTTGTTTTCCGTCAAAATACTTGTTCAGTATCTTATCAGCTGGCTGGTTGCTGTAACGGATTCAAACAAGTATGCCTGTCGGAATGTATCAAGTATCGAGCCGAGTGGAGTATGCTTGTATACATAAGGGCATTCCTAGGTTCGGACACAGCCTTAATGACACTTGAATCGAGAAATTTAACATACTGATTGTTCGTACACATAGTCATATTTGTAGTAGATCACAACCCCAAACTGTAAACACTGAGTCATATTGTAGACCTTCGTGCGTCTAACATATATTTCTCGACTAGTGAAAAATCATTTCCTGTCAATTTACTTTCACATAAGAACGGAATGAAAACGCTACTATGATGTATGACATAATTCATGATTAATATAAAATTTGTAATTGTAAAAGCTAACAGTACTCGTATTACATCATGAACACCTTAACTATAGTACTATAGTAAAATAATAAATTATAATTAAAAACAATGACCGTTGTATATTTTTAATTCATTTACGCAGAGGTTAATAAAACCAAATAGTAGTTGGTCTGCAAATTTAAGCAAATACAGAATTCTACGACAGAAACGAAAGACATGCCATAGTCGCCATAGTATTCACAGCTGCAACAAAAGCTGATAACTCGCGCGTGACAGGCTCGCTTTAGCAGAACGTAAACGAACACATGGGTGAGCCGAAGCCAGGTTGATAACTTACTTCTGCCGGCTGCAGAATTGGCAACACCGCACGGGTGCATCGAAGAAAACGACTGGAATTTGCTCGACAATATGGCGACTGGACCGCTGCTGATTGGCGACGGATAGCCTTCTCCGACGAGTGACGTCCGCGTGTCCGGCAAGAAACGTCGGAGAACCGACGCCCTTAATCCGTTGCTGGACGAACACAAGGCAGTGGGTGGCAGTGTTATAGTCTGGGAAATGTTCTCGTGGAAGGCATTTTTGATCGATTTGGTTATGAATCCATCCTCGGCGATCACGTCCACCGTACATTGTCATTGTTTTTTTCTCGGGAGGATGGGATTTTCCAGCCTGACAATGCGCCTTGCCACACGGCTAGAAGTGTCCGAACGTGGCTGGAAGAGCACGATTAAGTCTTCAATGTTCTTCCCTGCCCCCTAAACAGCCACGATCTCAATCCAATTGAACATATGTGGGACCACCTCGATCGTCGTGTTCGCCATCTGTCTCCTCCGCCAAGCACCCTTCAACAGTTGTGGGACACACTGCAGACAGCATTGCTCCAGATACCCGTGGAGACCTATCAGCGTCTGACTGAGTAGGTGGTCACAATAATGTGATTCAACCGTGTATATTCAATCCGAAAAAAAAAATAAGCGCAACGTCAAATGTTTACTTCTCTCCACGTACACGTAACTTTCCAAAGATTTCTATAATTTATCATACTTCATAATTAGGTTTCCTGTACTGAAGAATGGAAACAATCCAGAAGACTAACTCAGTACTTGCACTTGACTATTCTGTTCTCATCAGAAAATTCGGTATACAGCCGGCTTATCCCAGGATTACGACAACACCTTACATGTAACACGCATCACGTTTCACTTACGCATGTACGTAAAACGTGGTATTCTTAAATGTCATATGATGCATCACGCAAGCACTTTTCGTACGGAATTAAAATATCCGGTAAAATTCTGTTGCTTTTCAAATGAAAACTCTGAAAATTCAAGTTATAGAGGCGTATTTGTGTTATAAATCTGATGTGGCTAAAAAAATATTGCAAAAGTTTAGCATTCGGTTTATGAACAACATCATCTCTATAACCTCCATAATGAGATGTACTTGGGAGATACATGTTTTTTGTGTATGTGAGAATAAATTTTATTACAGAAAGTATTTAAAATGGAACAAAGATATCCAAGATAATGAAGCTGTAACTTGGGTGTTGAAGTTGACGGTGGACATTTTGAACAACTCCTGTAAGGAATAATACGCTATGTGAGATACGAGTTGCTTGCCTGCCAGGTGCACCAAAGCAATGGTTTCGACATTTATGCACGAATTCCTCGCAAACAGTGGGGTTTACAGTAATAACGCAAGATAGCATTTTTTTTTGTTAATTTTAACTTGTTGATTCACAATTCGTCAATGGAAAACCACTTAATCTTCGATATCACAGACATTTATGCGACAACAGGGCTGCAAACCTTACGGCATAATTTCATTGCGGTGACGCATTCGTTGAACTACACACTCCTGGATGTCATTGTTCCATTTCAGATCCTCTCTGTAATTTTTACAATAAACCTGCGTTTCAGCTCCACCTTCAAGGGTGCGTATCATCCTTACGAAGCATCGTAGACCAAATGCCGCATATAATATGTTTTCAACTTATTTTTTCATAGGGAATATGCATGCGGAGTTTGTCGGTGTTTTTCGACTCATCCGATATAGTCCACTGTTTTAGGGGGAAACGACGCTACAAACCCTAGTCAAAGTCCGCTAATGAACTCGTAAGCAGACGACGCAGCGAAAATAAAAACAAAACCATGAACTGCAAAGATACAATTTTGTCCCTATTGTGACTGGCCAGCAAGACCACGTGGTATCGTGGTACAGAGGCACGTATCACGCAAAAGCCTGACATTGACAAGCTTCTGTACATGAATGTACGTCTTACGTGACGTGAAACGATTGTAAGTCTCACTGAAACATACTAGTCAAGGTTTAGCCGGCTTGCGTGACCATGTTCCTTCTACCGTGTTACGTGAAACGTGCAGTGACCGTAATCCCGGCCTTAGTCGTTAATGCATTTTAATCAAGGTATATTTTGCTTTCAGCGTGTTGACAGCATGCTGTCTAGTTTCAATAAGATTGGGTGAAATTTTGAAAAGAAAAATGATCACTCCTATTTTTGGCAGACTGGAAAAGTTTTCAATAAATGGCATAATGACTACACACAGTGACAGGCGTGGGAAATGAAAGCAATGCTTGCGCTAACCAAGTGATGTACAGTATTATTACAATCAAACATGCAAGCGTTAATATTATAAACTAAAAGAAGAATTAAAATTTTTTACACAAAGTAAAATTTACGTATACATGTATGTCTGCTTAGATTAATTGGAAAACAAGGTTGAACGCATGTAATTAAAAAAGCAACATTAAACTAGAGTTTTAACACACGTCTCAGGTAAAAAGAAGTCCATCTGGAGGAGCCCACGACACACCTCAAGTAGCAAANATTTTTTACACAAAGTAAAATTTACGTATACATGTATGTCTGCTTAGATTAATTGGAAAACAAGGTTGAACGCATGTAATTAAAAAAGCAACATTTTAGTTCACTGTCATTTTCGTCAAGATCTAGATTAGATATCATTAACGTGAAGACGAACAATGTAGCAAAACATATTAAAATATTGTACTTCAGTGGAAATCGCATAATAAAGAGAGTTGCTCACAATCATAAAAAAAAAGGAATTACAAGTTATTCTTGAAAATGCTTGAAAATGAAACTAGAGTTTTAACACACGTCTCAGGTAAAAAGAAGTCCATCTGGAGGAGCCCACGACACACCTCAAGTAGCAAAATACACTAATTTAAAGAGGGAAGAAGAAAAAAAAAATCGCAGGCACGTAAATGGATACAGGTACGGGATATAGTAGTATGTATACAGAAACATCAAAATATTATACCACACCTAACATGTTTTTGCAGGGGACCAACACTTGCAGGTTACATTTAGTATGACGTTGGATTATTCGTAGCATGGAGACAGGCGGCGATACGGTCGGGCATGGAGACATACAGACGTCGGATGTTTTTCTGAGGAAGATCGTGTCACAGTTGGCACAACTGACCCTCCAAATACGCCGTAGTTGCAGCTGACCGACGTTTTCGTTCTATCTGGTCCGAAACGTTTTCGATGGGCGAGATGTCAGCATTTCCTGGGCGCATCGCCACTCCGCCGGTCGTCTGTATCTAGACAGAACTTTGATTCGTCAATGAACACCACTCGTCGCCAATCTGCAAGTTGCCATGCACCCCATTCCCAGCAGGACACACACGCTCGGCGATGCTCAGGTCGTAATGGTATATGTCGTGAGGGACGCCTCAACGACATATCCTGCTCTGCTATTAACCTGGATATAATACTGGTGGACACAGGCGTATTCCCAGCTACCGTGGCATGTCCCTGGATGGTGCTTAGCGACGCCCGTGGTGTGCTTACAACCTGTAGCACGATGAAACGATCCCTTCTCCCCAGTTGGTTGTCACCGAGATCGACCCGAGCCTTCTCGACGGGTGTGTGCACCCTCCTGTTCTCACTGCGTCCAACACCGACTCGCAGTTTAGGTAGAACACTTCAAGTGGCGAGCAATGCGCCGAAACGTCCAACCTGCCTCTCAGAGGACGACAAATTCATACAGCTGAGAAAAGACTTGTTGAAAGCGCCGCAGGGACATGCTGTGTGTTCACTGAACTCGGCTTTGTGTCCCACGCTGCTCACACTGCTACTAAGGCCCTATGCGATGTCTTGCAGCTATGAATGGTGAAAGGACATTTGTCCCCTAAAGGTACATCTGCGCAAGCAAAACGCATTAAACGCAAATCGGATTCATGCCGGGCTATGCCGATACTGCGTGACTACCGTCATCGTCGTACGTGCGTGATTCGTTCATGGCATCAATTTTTTTTTTTAATGAGTGTATATACTGAAAAAAAAAGAACTAAAGAAAAACATTTATTCCTATTTTGGAGCAGCAGAGTGTTAGCAACATATAGGTGTTCGATTAGGGAGTGAAAGTACATAAGGAATAGAAGCCGCCTTACATTTACGAGTTTTTGAGGCATAAAATGTGTTCAATATATTTAATTTCGCTTCTGTCAAGGCGTAACATATGACTCGCTATAGTACCCTAAGTTAATACTGACAATACACTTTCATTGGTGTACTGTATGTGAATTACGGAAGTAAACGTTTGCCTTCTGTGATGAAGACAACAAGAGATACTAAAAATCCACTCAATTAAGTGACGTGATCTAGCAGGGTTATATATGGAAAATAAATCACACATGAATGTAACGGCATTACTATATAAATTTAATATGGCTATCATTTCTTAAAGAAAACAATGCTATGATAGGCAGTAGGCATGGCATTATACAACTTCCGTATTGTCTGCAGACGTTTGCTTGTACGCATCCTCCAACGGCTTGTATATTTCCGAGAAAGAAGAACAGGAGTGTAGAGGTGTACGTGTGGTTATGCTTCACTTCTCAGACCAAGAGCAGATGTACACACTCTAGCAAAATTAAGCCACCTTGTTTCAACAAGTAGCAACGTAAAGCCGTAGCAAAAGAACGCAACCTGCAGAGCATACTTGTGCGTAGGGAAGTCGCAATCTCAGGGGCCAAAAACTCTAATAACCAATAAAAATACAGCCCGCCAATACACTACCTACGAACATGTGCTTGTTTCTGGCCATAACAAAGTTTAGTAGGAACCGTAACTAAAACGTACAATTGCGGCGATGAATACTGACAGTTACTTACATATTTCTTCACTTAATGCCACTGCATGTTCACAAAAAATTGCCACGCGCACGACCCAACTATATCTCTTGTCAGTGAAAATTAAAGCTACTGTCAACACCAGCGAAATGAGTTGTCAAACTTCAGGCAATTTAATTCTTTATTATAAAAAGCCAACGATGAAAGTTGAAATTTTCACTGAATTTTTTTTATCACAATTACAGTTTTTTAGTGTTAGTATATTTCTGTGATATTATATATTAGCCAAACATTCAAATTCACATATGAAATATTTTTGTAGTGTTATCAATGGAACAAAGGTTCAGATCCAACTCCAGAGATGCGCAATGCCCTTAGGAATTACTTTGGCATAGACCCTAGATGCTTTCAATTTATTTATCGTGAATAACCTATGGCAGCAGTTTGTTGATCAGATTGATATTTAGCCTTTAAATGCGTATGTTATGCCGCCCCCCTTTCCCGGCAAAAATATACGAGCGAGAGAATGAGTCTCGTTCGCTTTGATATTTGATAATGGTGTGGCCAGTTCTCACACTTCTCAATACCATTCGGGCGTAAGGAAAACATCCTTAAGGTCATTCCAAATAAAGTGGTCCAAAAATAAATTCAATTGTTGCTTAAGAGTTTTTTTAAATCAATTAATTTTTGTACTGTAATATTAAAATGTTGGTATAGGCTATTCACGGCAAAGTGGCACTTTTGAAAGTCCTCTCATTTGGAATAATAGTAGCTAAATATATTTTATTTTAGCCCGAGTGCGGTGGAAAATATACACTGTGTTTATTACTTCCATGGCAATATTGATTTAAAAAGGTGGTTAAAGGATTTAAAAAAAAAGGCTGAAAAAAGTAACTAGGGCCTCAAAACTGCTCACTTTACTGTGAACAGCCTATACTTCAAAATTACCATTATTTTAATTTGGTTTTGTTGCATTTCTCGTGGTGGCCATACTTGTTTTACATGACGCAAATATTTTTTGCATTTTAAAGGGTTTACGAAAAGTGGAATACTCCAGCTTCTATCAATCCTAGCAACATTAGTGAAGAGAATTTTCTTTTCAGAAGTAAATGTGCAACGAATTTGGTTATGCAGATATGTTACCTAAATAAAAACATACCGGTTGAAATCTCACCAATAATTCATAGCTCTTTTTTTTAAGTCCCATCTTAAAGGGAAAATTTTGCAAGAAAGAAAAAAGTCATCAAGTCAAATATTCTTTTTAAAAAAAACTATGGAACTGGCTGTTTATACACACCCAATTTCAAATTCAAGACTCACCTTTTTTTAACAATAAATTTTGAACATTTAGGCACTATTCAAAACCAAATATCTTAGGTGGGGGACCAGATAATATCCTGAAATTTCAAGCCATAACAATAATATACCATGCTATTGCACAACAAAAATTTTTAATTGAGATTTGACTACAAGCGTAAATATTGCCAGCTCAAAATGTACAAAAAATTGAGGCCGCACAGAAAGAAGGAAAAGTGAATGTATTAAGTTTACTGCCAGAATCGTGGCCAAGAAAAAAGTAAGTACTGAACTTCAGGTTTCAGAACTTTTAGTTAAACTAAGAATCCAACCAACACTCATTCCAAACTTACGCAAAAGAAAAGGTGGTAAAAAAAATTGATGAGGCACTTCGGAAGGTTGCAAATTTCTATAATAGTGAAGAAACTAGCACGATCCTTTCTGGTAAAAAGGATTATCCCAAATTAAGTTTATTTAAAATTTAAGGACGCCCATCCAGAATGTAAAATTCAGCGCCCAAAATTCTCTGAATTTAGGTCCAAGTGGTGTGCTAACGCAGGTATAGCAGGTTACGCATTGTGTTTATGTATGCTTATAACACCAGAATGTCAAATTAATAATAGACGGTGCAAAATTAAACGCAAATTACGAAGATCTACTTCAAATACTTATCTGAAACCGGCACAGTTTTGATTGCATGACGAGCAATTGTACAAACTGCCCTGATTCTGAAACACTACTTAAACTACTGTCGAAAGAAAAGGCACACGAAATCCCTGACAGTGTAAGTTACAAACAAGGAGTCACAATTGACCGTACCGATATGGTTACGGTCGTAAAACCAAGATATGCGTTTTTTGATTGCCTAGTAGAGAAGTTACACTATTTAAAGCCAAACTACCGTATGTCCAAAGCAAATTCACGTTTTATTACATACAAGAAAAATAGCCTGCTAGGGCTTTAGTAAACTTTAGAGAAAACTTCTTTCATAATTGAAAGTGAGATCGAAATTTTTACTGGATGAACAAAGAAGCCACTGTTCACCCATTTTTTACTATTATAAGGAGAGTAATCATAGTGACCTGAATAGCAGAAGTTTTTGTGTCATTATTGATTAACTAGATCACAATACCAGCTCAGTCCACGCATTTAAAAAGCATTTGATTAAGGACATCATGACTGTTTCCCTATTAGTGACAAATGTATTCTATTCCACAGATAAGGCTGTCAGTCAATATAAGAATAAGAATAATTTACTCAATCCATGCAATCAAGAGAAACACTAGGACCTTCAAGCAGTGGTTTTTTTTTTGCTTCAAGCCATGGAAAAAATACTTGTGAAAGGATAGGTGGAACGACAAAAAAGGAAGCAACGAAGAGAGCTTAAAACACATGAGATGTTACCACAGTTTAATTTTTGATAATTTTGAAGAGGTGCGTGTGTCCTTCCAGAACGAGAACATAGTTGCGCGTGTTTATAAAGAGCGATCGTACTTTGGAGTTATTGAGGAAGTTAAGAATGGAAATAATGACTTCAGAGTTCCTTTATATAAACATCCTGGACCACCAACCTCTTTCGAAATTTCAAGAGAGAAGACTTGAGTGCTTGCGAAAAACGTTCTAAGAAAGCTCACACCAATGAAACTCACAACCGTGACTGGCAGTTATCGTATCATCACCCGTCGATTGTGTCAATAGATATCTCAACTCTTTGTTGAACGCCATATTTGTGTGAAAAATAGCACCGATAAAATGTGTTTGTGTAGACTAGTCAACCCTTATACTTTGTCGCATGTTAATATTAATTCTTGCTTAACATATACACTGCCGGGAAAAAAATTGTGCACATAGAAGGATGCGTCGGATGGTATACAAACACTTTAGATGGAGTGATACAGATGATAAACACAGAGTAGCAGGAAAATTAGACATGGGAGGCAGGCCCGTACATGCCTTGTCCTGTCGGACGGCTGGCCGGCGCCAGTGACGCGAGTGGTCGCGCCGTCAGCATTTCCCTCTCACTCCCGCTTTTGTGTACAAAATCACTTTTATGTTGGTGACATGGGAATGTTTTTTCCAAATAATAATTTATTAAATTGTATTTATACATGAAGAACAAATAGAAAAAATATCAGAGCGAAATAAAAAAAAATTAAGTCCAATACACACTTTTTTCGGGAAGTGTGAGGGAAATGCTCACGGCGCGACCAACGCCGGGTTAATAAATGATACACAACACTTCACGGAGGTGCGGATGGAAAAGGGATACTGTTATTGACATACATACAATGAGCATAAGAATCATTTACGAAGAAAATGCCAAGAAAGTTGGCAATCTGCTCAAGCAACCAGTCGTCTTTACAAACAGTTTAAGTGGTCAATGAGCTGCCCGATACCAACACTATGCACGCACGAATTCAAATTCAATGCTATACAGATGCTCGTATTTAATTAAAACGGCGGGCTGAAAAAAATCAACAACCAAATGGCAAAAACATTTTCTAGCCACAATGTAATATTTCGGAACTTTACGACATTTTAGAACATTCTGCATCAGTTCATGATTTTTGAAATTGGGTTTTGCCCTCCACTTGGCAGTTATTAAATATTGAGCATTTTGTTTAAGCCGGTTTATGAGCTTTAAGAATCAAGCTTTGTGTGGTATTTTAGTTTCATTTGATTGGAATAATTTTAATTCAGTTCTGTAATCGGCGATCCACAACCTGACACGAAAACGAACTTCGGCCTCAGGAGCGTTCATCTGGTTCAACTTCAAAGGAAACGGGGCAAAATTTTATTTCACAGTAGCATTCAAAAATATAAACGAATGACAAACTCCCGACGTAGGCCTAACCCTTTTAAATGAACACGTGATTGATGATATATTAAACTGTTGTAAATAACAGTATAACTTCTTTTCGTATTAATAATAATCATTATTGCAAATATGTATCACCAGTTATCAAAAACTATTTATTCCCGTAATTCAGCAGTGACCAAATAAAAGCCAATCGTTTTTACCCACGTTTTTTAATGAGGTTCAGCAGCGGCTTTCAGGGATCAGGGTGAAGCGAAGCGCCTAGTTACCGACACAGATTAGAGAGACGATAGCAGTGAAGTCCAAAGTGAGTATAAAAGAATACCCCAACTTTGAAGGTCTATAATATCACAACAAAACAACCTACAACCTTGGTTGACCAATCAAATGAACCGTGGAACTGTGAATTTTGTTTACCATATCTTCATAAATGTTCAATGTGACCACCACGAGCGACCCGAACGACATCTACGCCATAATTAAACTCGTTCCACACTCTTGTCAGCATGTCCGGTGTTACGGTTTGGGTGGCGTTCGTAACTCTCGGTTTGAGGTGGTGAGGGGGAAGCGAGCTCGCATTCGACAAAGTAGTACATAAATTAAAACAAATCGGTAAGCAAGAATACCTAATGCTAGCTTTGTAAAAGTGACCGAAATACAGGTTACGATCCCTCCTATAATCCATTTTATTTTAGGGAGGAATTTGTCCACGACTGCACCCCTTAGCCAGAGCAGCTGGGGTGGACGATATTCATTCTACCCACCCGGGTGTCCAAGCTAATGTTCGGTCTTTGGTTACCTTTAAGCCACTTTTACTTCTTGAAGTTACCTTTAAATCTATACAATTTACATTTTATAGAACGGTAGTACCGGTAGTAATTGCATTCTCAGACACGAAGTTGAAATGAAGTTAAAATTAGCGTTGACTTTCTGGACGTCACAATTATATAAATTTAATTACTTTTAAGGCTACTACTAAAAAAAAGTTACCGACATTAAAAGCTACTGAAAAGAGGGCCTAATTACACAAAAAGACATTACTTTAGTTACGGACGTTACCACCAAAACTTCATAAGCACGTGTTAATGAACGTGCACACAAGGAATGAATGTTACTCGTGACCACCTTGCATCACACCCAGCAGCAACAAGCGTCAACCGTTACAGCAGGGTATCAGTTTCGACATGTAGCCATTTAGTGTGTCTGCGTCGCGGAAACGGTTGACAGGCGGGCCCTGACCTCGACACATCTCATTATTCAGCCGCTTAAATTGTAAATGAATGTCGCTGCCGTGAGAGCGCGCGCCTGCTCAGGGGTGACAACTGGCGCTCAGTGTGTAAAGGCCATCAAGCCTCACGGCGGGTTGTATTTATTTACACTGAGCTGGACACGCAGGGCGCTGGAAATATTTACATAATTTATTTTATACTGCTCAGAAACGCCTGCCCGTCTACCTAATGCTTGAACTGCCTTTCAGAGTATTTGAAATACACGTTTTCCCACGAAACTATTAAACGTGCGTCCAATGCGTTGATCTGATCTACAAAAGCGCACACACACTCATCAGACGAGTTAAGTGCTTTCAAGACGTCACGCACATTAGAAATGCCACTTGGGAGCACTACAGCATAGCTAAAAACGTATTTTGCAAAGCGCTGTATCTCAAAATACACGTGTCAGATTCAGATACATACTGTATAGTCTATTCGCTGTTTGGAAGTAACCCAGAACGGACTCTACAAAAATACTTAACGCTTCTGCATTGAACCTTGCACAGACTTTCTACCAATAAAATATTAGGGCCACCGCTTGAAGTCCACGCAGCACGACGAGAACACTGCACGCAGGGGTCGCGGTGGCTGAGTGGTTAGCCTGCTCGCCTCCCACCAAGGCTAACCGGGTTCAATCCCCTGCCGGGTCACTCCCGGATTTTCGCAAGTGGGAATCGTGCTGGACGATGCCGACGATCGGCGGGTTTTCTCGGGGATCTCCCATTTCCCCCGGCCTTGCATCCCGGCGCTGCTCCATTCTCACCTCGTTTCACCCTCATCGGATCTCAAGACCTCGTTGTTAAGAGCCGCCCAAACCTCTCAACTCAACATTGCACGCCAGTTCAGGGCCTTGCGCTGGTATGCGAGCGTTATAGTAATTGGCCCTTCTACCTGAAGTTATTATCCGCGTTTGAGGCCGAGAAGCGCGAGGGCGATAAGGGCGACCTCGCGAATATGAAATTGAAGCACTCTATCTATGTACCTAGATAACCAAAATTAATAGATATTGTTTTCATACATGTACGTGCGTATGGATGTATGTTTGTACGTATGCATATTTGCGTATTTATGCATATGAGTGCTTTCATGTATGTATGCATTTTTTATGTATGTACATAAGCGCCGCCATTAAAAAACAATTCAGCCTGTACAAGCGAATTTAGTTCCCGAGTTATCTACACTACGTTAAAGTACGGGGCATCAACGTTAAATGAAAATAAGGAATAATACAAACAAATAGCCTATTCAAATTTCAGATGACATCAAAACATAAAGATGTTAATTATTTAATATTATAGGAATTATATTTGGTGTTCTTAGAAAAGAAACCCGAGACACATTATAAATACTTATACCAGAAGCTAACTAGGTCGAGTGTTAACGAATTCAACTAGACTATTGTTTACCTTAGTTGCCATGTTTAAAAATAGTTTCTCCTCGTAAGTAGGCTATTTCCGGTAACATGTTTTCGCATAGTACTGTTGGATTTAGTTTGGCAGCATCGTATTTGTTTCGATGTAGTATCGCAGCATTTTTTATGGTTTTAATTATTTTCAAACTGTTCTCATCAATTGACTTTACGGAAAATGAGAAGTAAGCCACGCGGGACAATCTACAATCTAAAGTTCGGCAGTAAGTAAATTGTTCGAACAATCAGTGCAAAGTATAGGACCTTTATACGTTTTATTTTAATTGAACTCAATAAGGTTAAGTCACACGCATTTACAAATGTTCTATGTTCGTATAACATGACTATTACATTACCGTGTCATAATTACGCGATGACCAAACTAGGCGAACATCTGTAGAGTTACTACATTCTGCCAATGTTGTTAAACACATTAAAGAGGGTGTACTGAAATCATTTTATTAAAATAATTAAATAATCGCTGGTAAATTACTAAAAAAAGAATATTTTGTCTGAACTGCACGTTCCGAAAACAGTGGACGTATTTTTCACAACGAACTGAAGGGTTTACTGGAGTTGGTAAAGAACATAGGAAAGCAGACATAGTGACTCACAAAAGTATTAATACATCCACACGTTTAGTCCTAGCGTGTGTATTTGAGACAATGTAGAGCCACAAGCACTGCGCAGGCAGAGGAGCGGAATAGCATGCCCCGTGGTACTACTAGTTAATAGCACACCAACGTCAGAAGGACGAGCACACAATAGGAAATATGTTATTGTGATAGCCAAAAAGTATTCATACAGCGGAGGTGTAACCCTGTTTGGTCTCGAAACGCCCGTGTTATCCACCTCCAGCAGTTGTACGTACAAAGACGGGTTCTCTGCACACCAGTTGCCAGACTGTTGTTGTAGTTAGAGGTAGTAGTCATAATGGCGCACAAGAAACGCGAACTATAAACGAAGATCCGGACGGCCAAAAGTTCTTACGTCCCGCGAACGAAGGCACCTTGTCACTTCAGCACGTAAAGAACCATTTCGAAATGCAGCGTCTTTGGCGAAAGAGATCGCATCAACATCTACACACTCTGTACGTACTCAAACTGTACGAAATGTATTACATAATGTCAATTTCCATGGTAGGGCAGCCAGGAATAAATCACGTATTACTGCAATAAACCGACAAAAACGCCTGCTATTTGCCAACGAAAACCGTGGTAGACCTAACGAATTTTGGGACACTATGATTTTTTCCGATGAGTCAAAATTTAATATAATCGGCTCAGACGGCAAACGGTAGGTGTGGCGAAGGTCAAAAACGGAATTGCAGTCGCAACGCATTATATCTACAGTCAAACATGGAAGAGGAAGTGTTATGGTTTGGGGATGCATGGCGTCTTCTGGCGTTGGGAATTTAGCTTTTATTGAAGGTGCTAGGGATGCCACCAAGAATAAAAGTGTGTTGCGCCATAACCTATCAAACAGCGTGCAGAAGCTGGGTCTGGCGGGGTCTTTGTGTTCCAACAAGACAATGACCCTAAGCACACTGCCATTACAACTAAGGGGTGGTTATTGTATAATGCACCACGATGGTTTCTAACCCCACCACAGAGCTCAGATATCAATCGCATAGAGCATTTGTGGGAGTATCTAGGCAAACAGGTACCGAAACACCGCCCTTAAAGCAAGCAAACTCTGCAAAGACTGCTTTTGAAAGAGTGGTCCAAAATCTCCCCAGCACACACCAAAGCGTTGGTACGGTCTATGCCACGACGTCTCGAGGCAATCATCCGCGCTGAGTGTATGCACACGAAGTATTAAATAACTAGCGACCCGGCCCGGCTTCACCCCGGTACAATTTAGTTTTTACATCTATACACTAATAAAGAAATTGGGAAAAGACAATTACAATATTATGTGATAGTAAATTAGTAAACTACTATCATATATAACATGTGTCTACACTAATATTATAAATGCGAAAGTGTGTTTGTTTGTTTGTTTGTCCTTTAACGTCGCAACGGATCTACGTGATTTTTTGCACAGAGATAGTTGGAGGGCCGGGAAGTGACATAGGCTACTTTTTATCCCGAGGAAATATATCATTCCCTCGGGCAAATTTTTATTGAAAAATGAAAAAGTACACAAACGGAATAACAATGCCACCGAGCAACAGATCGACGTAATTTCTTGCACAGAAATAGTTTGAGGGCTGAAATGTGATATTGGCTACTTTTTATCGCAAGAAAATATCTCAAAAAATTTACACAATATGTAATTTCCTTTAATCATTCTATGTTAAACGACATACCAATTGTAGTTTTAAAAATTGACAATAAATTGACTGCATTTCCTTTTGGTTTCCTTTGATTCGCTTTTTGTTTTGGTTTTGTTGTTTAGGAATATTCGAATATTGTTCAATTTATTAGACTCGATTGACCTTTAGTACAGATTTGCACTTTGAATTGGATATGTTTTTGTTTACTTTTTCGACTGTTTTTTGTTGTTTAGTTTTTCATAGTCTGTTAAATAAATAATGCCTCGCAAACGAAAATCAAGTATTTCAAGAGCATTGTCTCAAGCACAAGCGAAAAGATTTGCTCGATCGCAAGAGTCTTCAGAAGATGCCGAACTGAGAAGACAAAGGCATGCACAGCGATAAGCTGCTTTTGAGAGCCGCTGAATCGCCTGCTCAGATTCAGGAAAGGTTCGAAGAACAGGCCGCACGCCAGGAACATCTCAGGATAATAGAGACTCCTGCCGATACTCAACTCCGTCGAGATGAACAGTCTGAGCGTCAAGCCCTATTAAGAGCCTCCGAAACGCCTGTTCAGACCCAACTACGACTAAAAGAACAAGCAGCCGGAAGAACAGACTGCATCCGAAACAGCTGAACAGTCACAGGCGAGAAGAAACGCAAACACGGACCTCCAAGCGGAACGTCGAAGAGCTTTTCAAAGAAACACTTGGTCTGTATTTAATGACGCGGCATTTCATTACGATCACTTAATTGATTATACGAATCACAATCTTGTTGTTATCGAACTCATGGACAAGTCGTGCCAGTTTTGTAGCGCTTTGAAATGGAAATATGAGACCGCAGGGATGTGCTGTTCCAGCGGGAAAATTTTCCTTCCTTTACTTGGTGAGCCAGAAGAGCCACTGAAAACTCTCTTTTTGTATTATGTTGATGAATCACGGCGCTTTTTAAATAGGATCAGAAAGCAGAAAGTACAACTCATGTTTACAAATGATATCTCTTAGAGTTGACAGAAGGAGAATAATGACAGGATTTTCGCCAATGTTTACTGTTCAAGGGCAAGTTTATCGTAGAATAGGTGCGCTTTTTCCAGCTGTCAATGAACAGCATAAATTCTAGCAGGTATATTTAATTTGTAACGAAGAAATTGAAACAAACCACCGCTGCCAATTTATTCAAGGAGTTGAAAGAGACATGGTGTTGAAAATTAAAAGAATATTGAATGAACACAACATCTTGATAAAGACATTTAAAACCGTTTTAGAGAACCTGCCACAAGAGGATTTTAAGGTAGTCATCCATGCTGGTCGTGCTCCGCGTGGATAGCATGAGAGGCGCTACAATGCACCTTTAATTAATGAAATCGCTGCAGTGGTGAGCGGCGACCAGTTCTCATCACGAGACATTGTCCTGCGAGCACATGACAATACGTTGACACGGGTAGCCAACACTCATCTGTACGAATACACCCAGGATGCATTCGCCTATGTACGGAGTTAAGGTAGACCCGATCTTTTTGTCACTTTCACTTACAATCCCTCATGGAAGGAAATTACGGAGGAGCTAATGCCCGGACAAAACGCAACTGACAGACACGATTTAGTTGCCAGAGTCTTTCGTTAAAAAGTACAAAATATAATGAATGTTATTACCAAAGGCAAAATATTCGGAGACGTATAGTGCTACATGTATTCAATCGAGTGGTAAAAACGAGGTTTGGCACATGTGCACATCCTAATATGGCTCAACGAGAAGCTGCGCCCCAACCAAATAGACGACTTAATAAGCGCTGAGATTCCGGATCCAGCACAAGATAAAGATTTGTACGACACCATAGTCCGAAACATGGTTCACGGTCCATGTGGCGTGCATAACCCAGCATCGCCTTGCATGAAAGGTGGGAAATGTACAAAAAATATCCACGAACGCTACTAAAAGAAACAGTGCACAATGACAAAGGCGACCCGTTATACAGACGCAGAGCACCAGAAGACGGTGATAGGAAAGTCACTGTCATGGTTCTCAGCGGGCCGTTCGTAACCTTAGACAATAGCTGGGTTGTGACATATTCGCCCATTATACGTAAAATGTTTTATGCTCACATTAATGTAGAAGCTTGCAGCTCTGTCCGCGCTATTAAATATATATGCAAGTATATAAATAAAGGAAATGCTCAGGCGATATTCAATCTCAGAAATGAAGGTGGAGTGCAGCCCGTTAATGAAGTCCAGACATTTCAAGCAGGGCGTTATGTCAGTAGCAACGAGGCAGTGTGGCGGCTCCTTGGTTTCCCCTTACGTGGGAGACATCCAACTGTTACTCATCTTACCGTGTACTTGGAAAACTGGGAGCGCGTGTACTTTAATGAGAAAAACTTCAATGAAAGGGTCTCATCACCGCCCAAGACCACACTAACAGCCTTTTTCCAGCTTTGTCAGACCGACTCTTTCGCAAAAACTGTGTTGTATGCCGAAGTTCCCCATTACTACACTGGTAACACTTCAAGAAAGGAGTGGAAACGCCGCGTTCAAGGCACAACTGTTGAAAATTGGCCTGGATCAGGAATGCACAACGTATAGAGAGGCATGTGAAGCTCTGCGTCTGTTAGAGAATGATAATCATTGGGACGAAACCGTGGAGGAAGCCGTGCAGTGCCAATCACCAGCCAAAATCAAGGAACTATATGCAACCCTCATATCATCTTGCGGCCTTAGCAATCCCCAGCAGTTGTGGGATAATTACAAAGAGTACATGGCGGAAGACATTTTGCAATGGCTACAGCAGACACACGCGGACATGACATTTAATGAACACATTTATAACGAAGCCCTTGCAAAAATTGAAGATAAAATAATGGCAATTGTGGGGGAAAAGTTCAGCGATTTCGGAATGATTAGCCCTCCACGATCAGACGCAAGTAACTTAAGTGACGAAATTGTTCGAAAGTTAAACTATGATGTCCCAGCGTTGCAGCAGCAAGTGACCGAAATGGTGGCCCGGTTATTACCGGAACAAAGAAACGTGTTTGACCAAGTGTTACGTCTAGTGGAGTCCGGGAATGGTGCATTCTTCTTTCTAGATTCCCCTGGTCGAACGGGAAAAACAATTTTGTTAAATTTATATCTGGCCCATATAATAAAAGACAAATAAATTGCTGTAGCCGTGGCTTCCTCCAGCATAGCCGCCATACTACTGAGCGGGGACCGTACTGCGCATTCCGTGTTAAAGTTGCCACCGAATCTTGCTCAGGAAGTCGCCCATATGCAATTTTAGTAAAAATAGCGCTCGGGGTACAATGCTGCGTCAGTGTAAGTTGTTAGTGTCGGACGAAAGCACAATGTCACACAAAAAATCGATAGAGGCCCTAAACCGAACTCTACAGGATATACGAAACAATACAGACATTATGGGAGGAATGGTTGTATTACTGGCTGGTGCCTTCCGCCAAACCCTACCAGTGATTCAGAGGGGCACACCAGCAGACGAAATCAAAGCCTGTCTCAAGTTGTCAAGCTCATGGGCAAATGTCAAGAAATTCAGCTTGACGACAAATATGAGAGTGCACCTCTACAATGACGCTGATACAGGACATTATGATGATACACTATTGAAAATTGGAGTTGGGTGGTTATAAACAGATCCGAGGGCTTTGTGTCACTGATGGGGGATTTTAGTAATTTGGTGAAGAGTGGTACGGAACGGATAGCTAGCATTTACCCAGATCTACGAAGAAATATAAATGACGACCAGTGACTATGTAAAAAGAGTGATTCTAGCACCAAAAAATGACATCGTTAACAAAATTAATACTAACATTTTGAAAGAGGTACAAGGAGATACAACGGAGTATTTGTCAGTTGACACAGTCATGGACACAGAACAGAGCATTTCATATCCTGTAGAGTTCCTGAATTCTATAGAGTTGTCAGGTGTGCCCTAACATAAGCACCAATTAACATTAGGCGTTCCGGTCATGCTTATACTAAATTTAGATGCACCGCGATTATGTAACGGGACGAAGCTTCGCGTAACACAACTTGGGCGGAACACAAGTGGTGCCACTATTCTGACAGGAGATAGGAAAGGGCGAGAACGTAATCATCCCCCCCGGATGCCTATAATCCTCACAGACCTCCCGTTACAATTCAAAAGGTTGCAATTCTCTCTCAAGCTTAGTTTTCCTATTACAATAAACAAAGCGCAAGGGCAAACATTACAGGTAGCGGGGGTGCACTTGAAAAAAACCGTGCTTCTCTCATGGCCAGCTCTATGTCGCATGTTCGCATGCGCCCAATGCCCAAAATCTCCACATCTTAGCGCCAGATGGAAAGACTTAACACATCGTGTACAGTAGCGTCCTAAAATAGTGCTCTGTTCTGTGTTTATGATCAGTGTCTGTCTACTAACAAATACCGTTATTTCTCCCTATAACTTTGTTACTATAACCACGCGAGCGAAGCCGCGGGCAAAAGCTAGTAAATACATATATACACGTCACGCTTGTCTCCCAGAGGGGTATGCAGAGAATATGGACCTCCATTTACCACGATCCTGACATACCTACCTCCTTCGTTTTATCCACATTTACACATCTCTAATATAACAATATTATATGATAGTGGTTTAGAAAATGTCTTTGTATACAACATTAATCGTTTTGCCTCCGACAGCCAGCACAAAAAGATTTCTGTTTGACGTGACACGCGAAAAGACTACGTATGATTGTCCGTGTGCAAAACATGCTCCACTCAAATCCACTCCAGCCACATTAAGTTTTGACCCTGTGCCTTATTTATGGTCATACCAAAACAAACTCTTATTGGAAATTTGACTCTTTCAAAATTAAAAGGCAAATCCGAGGGAATCATTGGTATTCTAGGTTTTAAAACAGTTTCTCCAATACCACAGCCAGTTAGAATAGTACCTTCAATGAAATAACCTTTTTAAACTTTTTATTTGTAATCGAGTCCCGTTGCATAATTTTGGTGGGTTTATATTTCGCAATAAAATTATGGGAGCTCCAACTTTTAAAATCAGTTTGTGTGGTGACATGCCAGAAGGATTCAATGAATTAAGAAATTCTGTGGAATAGTGCACAGCTCCTTCACTGTCGAGTACTGTATCTACTGAGTAATAGACTTGTGTTTGCGTATTGCATTTTGCGAACAATAATTCATTAATTTTTTCGACGTGTTCATTAGTAGGCGATAATATAGCTCTTTTTTTGAACCACGATAGTGTCTTATTTGAAAGGTAGTGTATTTCAGGGTATACATTATCTATCAGTTGTTGGTGGTCGGTGACTAAAACACATATATCACTATTGAGAGAAATTTTTCCACAATCCATTGGAAGCTCTCCATTTCGTCATTTCAGTAGCATGTCAGCAAACATGCTGTTATCATCTGAAGACCTAAGTACTCTCATGTTTGTCTTGAGTGCTAGTGTTGTTACGTTGGGCCAAAAATACGATATTTTTAATGTTGCATTGACTTCTTCAGCCACACCCCGCGCCACCGCCACCCGCGTATAGCTCCGTGCGCGCGGCTCGATTTGAAAAATTACTTTTTTACAAAATTTTTTAAAACTTTTAAAGTATTGCCGATAATTGTATTCTGTAAAGGGCATTTCTTACCTACACTAAACAGTTTTAATTATGAATTTATTTATTTTGATAAATATTAAGTTCTTTATAGTTAGAAAATACAGTGAATTTTGAAGTTTGTTTTTACGGAGTAATTTATATTGTAAATACGCTTATTACTATCTATTAAAGATATATATATATATATGCTACAACTAACTTTTTTGTAGATCATTTAATTTTACACAATTTTTTCGTGCATGATTTTGTCATACATTTAAAGATTAGGCAGCGTATTCCACGAGAACGCGCTGGCAGCAAACTTTTTTCTTGACTTGATTCACCAATACCGTTAATGCTCAGCTACTATAAGTGCTAGGGCAATTTTTAATACACACAAACCTTCCTTGATAAATTCAGATCATAACAGTAAAAACTGCATCAAAATCTGTTAAGTGGTTCTCTAGATTAGCGCAGCCATACAGACAGACGCGCGCCAGGGACTTCCTTTTATATTATGTATGGATTGATTTGCTGATGCAGTGTAGAACAGTGTGTTCCGTTTGTGATTGTACGAATACTTTGAGTTGACGACAAACATGTCGGTATTGTTTCATGTATAGTTTTGTTATTGTGTGTGTGTGTGTGTACGGGGAAAAACAGTTCTATAATGCGCTTTGCAAATGAATGTAACCTTGCAGTTTAGTTGTCCATCATATTGAACCTGGAGCACAAACTATGGGTGTATGTATACTTTTTTGAGTAGCTGTATGTGACGGATCTGCTGTTTAGCCTACACCGTTTTACTGTAATGCGCTTTTGCGCCACACTTCACTCGCACGTGTTGCTTTCCCCCACCCCCTACGTCGATCAAATGAAGCCGTCACAGTGGCACTGTCGTAACGTGACACATTGTTTTATTTGTTGTCTTGAATTTCATTTCAATTAACCTATGTTTGACTCACGAAGTAGCAAACAAAATAGATTTGGTTCGAAATTTACGAATCATAACGTCTAAATTAATATTTTTAACAAGAAAAAATAACTTAATGCGGGTTATTTTAAACCAATTCATCCGATTCGGAATGACAATTCATTTTGCGCCTTACTGAGAACTACAGTAGTTAGCAGCGTAGTCGAAGTTACTGGCTATGTTGCAGCACTAAAAAATAACACAATATTATTTACAATGCGACTAAAGCTCTTTATATTCTTAGATAAACATGCTGGGACAAGTATTTCAAACGCTCTGCAGCAGTGTTCAAGCGTTATGCCGGCAGGCGCCGTTATCTTTGCGAACTGCAATTCCGTCTCCTGAGCTTCTCTACGTGTGGTAATTTCATTTTTTCCAGAAAATTGCACTGCAACGCTTAAAAATTGCGCAGACAAATTTGCTACGCCGAATAATTCTGTAAGTCTAATTTGTAATTAAGTAAACACGCCTTACTCTCCAACCGTTCCTCTACGACTGCCAGCCAGTAGCAGCGAAACAAACTAGTCATGCGCAAACATTTCACGCTCGTGAACACATTTTTACAATAGCAGGCAGTCTAATCCCAACAGTAGGAAATATCGGCATGGATGATAAAAGAGAACCACCACGCCTTACAGGAGCCGTCCTCCGCGGCGTAGTCGCTTACCCGCCGACTTCCGCATTCGCCAGCGACTGTCGAAATGCATACCTGAATCCGTATTACTGGAGCCATCTTCTCATTAAAATAAATTCTTATTTTACCTGGCGACCTGTGTGATTAACGTCATAAATAAATTACTGTGAGAAAGTTCGTAATGAAATTACCATCGCACCCCGAGGTTCTGGGTTCAAATACCGGGCGATAAAATGTTGTTACGTGCCGTTTTAAGTGTATGCTTCAATTATTACAATATGTAAGTAGTCCGACAATTCTATAGACATGGTTCGGTGACGAAAAGTAACAAAAAATTTGTACCTCAGATTAACTTTTCGTTAACTCCATTAATTTAAACTGGCAGTACAATCTCTTACCCCCGAGGTTTAGAAATGTGTAATTAAAAAAATTAACACCTAGTCCTTAATTACCTTCCAAATAAGGCTACGGAAACAATGAATGTAACGCGACCAATTACAACCAATGTGAAATATGAACTAAACTCGAAGTAAATAATTTATCACAAAATATTAACTGGGTGTTGTAGCAAAAAATCCAAAATAAATGCAAGACGCTACTGATTTTACAGAAAAAAATATTCACCTTAGGAGGGGGGAAGCCATTAGGCGCCCTTCTTAAATCATTTTTGGTTCTCTTATAATTATTTTGAAGCGATCAAAACCTGAATGACATGCTGCATAAAAGATAGAGGGAATTTATAACCCAGAGTTTAAAATGTATATTAGTATCAGAAATGCATTATAACAAACCATTAGGGACTGTGGGGGCCGTGGTGTTGTATTTGTTAGACTACTCGCCTCCAACCAAGACGCACCGTGTTCGATTCCCGGCGGGGTCTCCCCCGGATTTTCGCGTGTGGGAATCGAACCGGACGATGCCGCTGGTCGGCGGGTTTTCTCGGGGTTCTCCAGTTTCCCTCGTCCTTGCATTCCAGCACTGCTCCTTCACCCTCATCGGCTCTCAAGACCTCGATGTTAAGAGCCACCCAAGTCTCTTCACTCACGCACTCATTCATTCATTCATTATAATCCATTCTAGGTTATTACACACTTTTCTGAAGCTCTGCTAAGTTCTACTTTCAGGATATTTCTCTGCATCAAGCTTAACTAGGTCTAGAAAATTGCACCAAAGGAAAACGTACCGAATTCGTGCGCACTCAGTTATAATAATATTTTGCATGAGAACTATTTCTTACAAGGTACTACCAACACAGATGTCTTCTCGCTGTTTTTATTCGTATTTATTATAAATGAAATATAATAATTAATAAATTTAATATAGGTAAAACTTAAATTTATATATTTAAAAAAAAACTTTTATGTTAAAATCGGGTATAAAACGCTTGTGATACAAGACACATTTAGGAAATAACTAAACACGTCATACATAGGGTGATTTTTCAAAGGTCTGATTAAAAACGTGTGACGAAACCGCGAATAGACTACAGAGACCGTGTACTATCAACGCATCTCGGTAAACAAACACAGTTTGGATGGCCACCCTGCCCCTACTTGTTACGCCACTGGACTGTAGGGCGCTGGGTACAGTTTGGTGTGCAGGCCGCTCGTTAGCTGGAGAGGGATGGTCGCTAGGGGCGGGAAGTAGGGACGCCGCCGGCGGGGGCGATGAGACGGGACCGTGTCAGGTGTGCCACCAAGGTCGGTAGCCGCGACAAGCGCCGGCAGCTCACTCCTGCAGGTGGAGGAGTGGTGTGACGCCCGTGCGCACCGCACACAATCCAGCCACAGCTCGACGTGCCCCAGTTAGCGCCAACTGTCTCCCGCGACGTGCAGACCAAGGATACCTCCACAACTACAACCGCTCGTTGCTAGTCAACTCTTATGCATCTGATAACATTACACCCAAGCTTTCTGAAACACATACGTTTGAAAAATATTCCCACGAAAAGAACACCCATAACATAAAGATATTAAACCATGCCATCAGCCCCAACTTGCAATTCTTAACAGGTATGCACATCAAAAAATTTACGCAATAAGCACTAAACTCACAAAATTCTACTAACACAATATTGATGTTACTGCGTAAGTTCGACGATTAGAAACGCATCTTAGTGTATGCTGTATTCGATCAAAATGTAAACAGCTGTTATTTATTCATATTTTTTGCTCTCGGCAGTTTGTTCTTTCAAGGTAGGTCAATATACGTATAATAATATTGTAGCGCGTAATTTGACCGATATGTTTACTTAAATGCATGCTTTTCGGTGACTGACTGAACTCTTTAAAACCTCCAAAATATTTCTACTGCAGTATGCAGTAGTAACTCCATCGTACTAGACGTGATACAAGCAATGCGTTGAGATTTTTTCCGCTGCTAACTTCTTACTGGTTTGAAATATTATGGACATAAACCAGTGCAAACACTTCGATGTAGGCTCAGAAAACCTAATGAGTAAAATAAAATTAATTAAAAATAACTTAGATAAAATAAACATTATATATATATATATAATAAATACGAATGAACGAGCCTGTGTTAACTGCTGTCGACAAATATGTTACATACATATCATTCCAAGAAGGAAAAAACAGAACGACAAAAAAACCATGAAAATGTTCTGGTTTTGCTGTGTCGTTTTTCAAGTGACATCTGAATACATTCCTGCTCGGAATTATATGTACGTTACATTTTCGTTGTGTTGAGTCGTTCTGTTATTTGTTCTCGGACTTAATTCCTTCTTGGAATGTTACATACCTATTGTCGACAACAGCTAGCTCAGACTTTGCAACGTTGCGGTTTTTCAAGTTTTTATTTTTATTAATGTCTTTCGGTTTAGGATTATTTGCATGTGGTGGCGAGTCAATAAAATTTTAAGATTAAGATTTGTTGGATCATCATTTAAGCGGAGTGCAGTTTATACTAGGTCATTTCACAAGTTTTTTGGTGTAGATGTCAGTTGGAGGTTATTGTTCATTAACCCGTAGAGGGTAATAGTATTGCATTTTGTGGGCCACGTGAATTTAAAGAAAAGTACCCTGATTGGCTCTCGTCTCGTCATTGCTAGTTGAATGAGTAGTGTGGCGTGGTCAACCGACAGCCAATCAGAGCGCAGGTTAAATCAGGGTGACGCTGAAGGTTGAGTCGAGCGCATTCCTCTTCCACAAATACAGCCATCACCGCCGAGAACGAACGCGTGTGTGCCGAGGGGCCGTAACCCTAGAAGAAAGAAAATTTAGTGAGCGTGGAAAATTTAGCGTACGTGGGTGGCACCCGTGGCCTACCATCTTTAACTTTTTCCAACTGAACAGTTTTTCTACCAAATTATTTTCCGCCCACGTACGCAGCCATTAGGGTGTAGGCAGCCCCGTGTCTGCCTCCTCCGTAAATTTAGACGCGAGCAGTTCGTCTGTAATTGCTGCAAGATATTTGAAGTTTCATCATCGATAATGGAAATTGAAAGATATTCGTGTTTGTTTGAGAATACGAGTGCGTCAATAAAAAATGAAAACAGAATTCCAGCATTCTAATTCAAAATAACTGTTACTATCCTCCATCTGCGCAAATCGCTGAGCTGGCTGGTGTAACGCTATTATTTCCAGCCGGGCTATAGTTGGGAAATGTTATTCATATATAAGATTACTGTTAGTGAACATAAAATAACTGTAACGTTACATCTTCATTCCTAGAGTTGAATTTAATATTTTTTTAGCAAGTAACACGACTCCTGACTTAGTTGGGCGCGTCAAGGTGGCTGCCTGGGTAGGCCGCCGAACGGTGTGCAGAGCTCCAGCAGAAAACGTTTTATTACAATACCGTTCAACGTGTCTGAGTGTGGTCAGCTTACGAAAGGCATTTAAGAAACTTTACGCATCTGTATACTTTTTCAGTTCCTCCATTCCTCTCTGAAGCATGTTTTTGTGATGGTGAAAACGTCTCAAACTGGTGTTTTCAGGGTCATTTTTAGGTATGAACATTCCGGTACGAAACATTAAAAAACGAATAGGGACGTGCATCAAACCTTCATCTTTATTATCACGTCATGGAATGGTAGGGTCTCCTCTGAAAGTATCATAGAGGCACCTTATCGACGGCAAGACTGCACGCCAGTTCAGTGCTTTGCGCGTAGAGGCGATGGCGAGAGTTGATGCGCATGTCTCGGTCGCCCCTAGCGCTCCCACGCTTTTAGGCCTCAGACGTGCATAATTCCTTCAACCAGGCGGACACCTTAATTGAGAGAATAAAATTAGTTACGCAGATGCTTTCCAGTAAAAAAAAACCGATACTAGGGTAGTGGCAAATTTAAACCTCGCTTAAATTCGAATGTTTGTTCACGGAGCTGTTGTGACAAGGGCAAATATGTAATGGTTCGAAATTTTCCCACGGCACAATTCGGTAATTCCGTCACTGATGGGGCTGCGGTGGCTGAAGGGTTAGCCTGCTCGCATCCCACCAAGGCGAACCGGGTTCAATCCTCGGCCGGGTCGCTCCCAGATTTTCGCATGTGGGAATCATGTCGGATGATGAAGTTGGTCGGCGAGTTTTCTCGAGGATCTCCCGTTCCCCCGTCCTTTCATTCCGGTGCTGCTCCATACTCACCTCATCACCCTCACCGGCTCTCGAGACCTCGCTGTTAAGAGCCCTCCAAATTTCTCCACTCACTCACTCCGTCACTGTGTGCCTGAAAGCGTTCCGGAGTCCACTATAATGGGATCCCATCGCCACGTGACGTGATACTAGTTTAAAAATACTTTTAGGAATAGGAGATAGTGGGTTTAAGTTTAGTTTATTTAGCTCGCCAAGACAGTCGCCACTAAGTTGGAGGGGGTGTGGGAAAAGTAACAAACAGTATCTGAAGACAGAATGTAACGAAACACAGAGTTGTCGTTCGACCAGCGCTACACAGCGGTGCTTGAAGGTCAGTCAGTTATCTTCAACGCCCATGTAAGTTGTCATATTAAAGCCCCGTCCGCACTGGCGAATCAAACACCGTAACGTAACTGTGACGCGTAACGTGATCGCCAATGTGGACGGGACTTCGAACGACGTCTCGAACATGATTTGGTTACGTTGTTCGCGACGGGCCATGTTACACCCTGAGTCGGTAAATGACTGCCGCATCAAAGGAATATTCGCGTCGCTGTTACGCATAGTGTGAGCGGGGAACTGGATACGACCTGAACGTGGCGCGTCCCTCTCCACGCCCAGCATCAGTTCAGTTCAGTTGAGACTGTGCATCAGATCACGGAAGCACGCGGTGAAGGTGAAAAAGTTGCGAAAACAGATTGGAATGAAGGGGAAGTGATACAGTTTATAGAATTGTACAGGGAAAGGCAGTTATTGTGGGACTCTAAAACACAAAGACCGTTTTAACACAATCCTCAGAAGCGATGCATGGGATGACATTTCCACAAGATTAGAAAGACCCGTAGAAGCTTGTAAAAAGAAAATTACGTGATTGTTGGAGGAAAAAACAAAAATTAAAATAATAACACTGGAACCGGTAAAGGTATGCGTGTAGAATTTAAAATTGTATATCCTAAACGTTATATCTCGATATCGTAATATTTTATATCTTTATTGTATCATACTGTACCATAAGAAATAGGTGGTCCCTGTCTGTCAGTTTGTCTGTAACTCGATCACGCAAGAAACTACTTTTCCGATTTAGTTTAAATTAGGTATAGACCTGTGCACTTAGCTGGTACACGAGTTCAAACATAGGCGTATTCCCATTTTGATAAGTTTTCCTGTTTTGTGGCCGTCAAAATGGCGGAAGTGAAAGATATTGTATTAGCATTCAAACGATTACAATTTTTCAAAAGTATGCACATTAAAATGTTAGGGAACATTGTTATTCTTAAAATCTGGCATTGTTGCTTACGTCAATATCAAGATGTTATACATTTATTTACCTGTAAAAGGTATGTCATTGATATTCAGAAAAATTATAGTGCAGATTGTAACAAAAAACAAATTACCTTTGATATATGGTTTATGTGCATAGATAAAATGTGCAAAATAGAAACGGTAACAGAAAATTAAAAACTCTAAGAAAAATGCAATCCAGTTATTTACAACTGAAATTATTTGTTTGCTTGAACTATCAGTGAAATATACCAAAATATACTAGATCACAATTTTTTCCCAGGGCGTGATGAAGTTTACAACAGTTCCTGGTTTACATTTGAAAGGGTGCTATTTATTTGGGAGAAGAATACACCGGAAATCTATACTACCTTAACAACGTAAAAAAAAACCGACCATATATAATGACTCACTACAGTTCAGACACTTCAGGGCAGTTGCTTTCTTCACGTACGTTTAGGCGTACTTGTCCTGCCATTCCACTATACCTTCGCTAACTAGTGAGCCAATCCATCCCTAATAGCCTTAGCAGAAGCAGTTGGTTTTCGAGGAACATGCCTAATGGGGAGTAACGAGTTTCGATTGGATTCCTCTACCCTCCAACTTTCATGATGGAGCTGACCATCGTAATTCTCATAATAAAAACTGCCTGGTGGTGTATAAATATTTCATGCTTGAGTATTTCGTGGTAGGAAATTATGCAGGCGAGCAACAGCCATAACTACCAAAGTTGCTTTTTCGGGCTCCAATAACATTGGTTTCCTAAGCACACAGAAGAAGCAATCCCAAGCAAGTTTACGACTCGTCGCGCCCTACAGGTCCTGTAGTTGAATATTCTTTCTTTCCAACATTTTTAATGTTTTCCTGCATACACTTTCATTAGGTTCGTTGTCAAAGCAAAGGCTTCATCTCCAACAAAAAAACGTTGCGGTTGAGGGAAAAACAGTGCATTTGCTTCCAAAAGTGTATACAAACTTGTGTTCTTAAACATTCCACCGTCGGATATTCTACCTTGACATCCAACATCAATCAAATGAAGTTGTAGTTAGCGTCTACCAATGCCATTAATACAATACCGAAGATACCTTTGTAATTGTACAACTCTGATGAACTGTTCATTGATGCTTGAATCACAACGTGTTTGCCATCTAATGCGCCCAAAGGATGGGGGTAGTTCCAGATTTGTTCAAAATCATGGGCAATTCTTAAGCAATCGTCTTCTGATTTTGGTACCTGAAATGTAACAAAGTTAGGTATATAGAACTGTTACATCTATAAACATATAAGTGTAAGTCCGGGTGATAGGGCGCGGGGGGAATTATGACGCAGCCCAATAATTTGGTGGAAAGGAAATAGTTGATACAGATGCAATAAATACGCGCGGCACTTGCCGCCAGTGTACGGTTGTTTTTTTGCGCACCTCCAGTTTGTATTTAAAGAACTCTAGCACGTTTTGCACAAATTCGTCATTCTCAAGTGCTAACAGTTTTTTGTGCCACATAGGAATTCCATTTATATAAACTTAATTAGTAATATGAAACAAGTTTTCGTGTATAGTTGGGAAGAGTATGGTGTTAGTCTCTTGTTCTCGCAGTCTCATACAAGATGTAGTATTTTAAAGTATACTTATAGGCTGCGTTGTATTTCCCATTTCTTTGGGAGATATTACGCATTCTGATAATGTGAGATGTGACGCACTGCAGTAATATGTGATCGAGGTTATGTATGCAATGCTATTGGCTCACAAATATTTTATTGGCATTTAGTTAACAAAATAATTATTTAGCACAAAAGAAAACAAAAAAGTTGTATATACAATTAAAGGTACACTCTTTTGTAATATGCATTCAATTGTTTCTAAAAAAAAAAAAGTTTTTGCATTAAACATGTGCAATATATTACCCACCTCTATGAGAGATATAGCCAAAAAACATGTGTTCGTAGTTTTATATTTTTACTATATTCCGTAGTTTTATATTTTTACTATATTAATTTTGTAATTGCTAATTTATAATTATTTTTAAAATACACGAAACCACAAACTATTTTTCTGAGATGTTTACTCCTTAGTAAAGTGAAAATTGTATTTTTGAAAAATATAAATAAAAAGGTGCGTCATATATCCCGGGTTTGCACATTCCAAAATTGGCAGGAAGGTCAACAAATAATCTTGTTTTCTCACATTCAGACATTTGCAGCTAAGTTTTTGAACAGATCATAGAAAATGGGTATCATTACATTTGTAATTACGTTGTGCAACTTTTGGTATTCTTAATAACATTTCGAAAATCTAAATTTTTTCGTTTGCGTTTTACAGATTGAAGTCGGACAAACAGAGGAACAAGCTTACAGTGCACAACTACGAAATGTTGAAGGTGCGCAAGAGGTTGCTGACAGTACGCCTAAACCCCCGATTAAGAAGAGGAGTAGACTAGTGGAAGATGCAAGAATGGATAAAGCTTTTGAATTATTAACTGCATGAGCTTCCAAAGTCCAGACCTCAGATGTGTCGTCTGAGACCTCTGAGTTTGGGAAGTTTGCGGGGAAAACGTTAAATACGTCTGTCACACTTACTAAATCAAGTATTATGTATAAAATTACTGGAATTCTTTTAGAAGCGGACAGAGGGATTGCTATGGCTAAACAGCTTTTTCACAGGGCGCAGGATCGAATTTTCAAATTCCTCAAAATGTTATGATGCACCATCCACCACAAATTAGTGACCACCAAGTTCTGACAAACAGCAGTACATCCACAAATGGCAATACACCTTTGCCTTCTACATGATCATCAATAAAACACCACAGCTTCCCTCCAGTCTCATCGCCAGCCTGTTATGAAGATGATTTCATATTGCAAAACCTTGTGTAAATTAACTATACAGATGACTACCTCCATACACGAATCCACTTTGCTCATTAATAATTGCTGATATTGATTTACTCTTAGTATAGAAAATAACATCAGGCTAGTAAATATTAAATTTATATTGTGGCACTTTGTGGCATATTGATACACTGTATCAATAAATTTGTACAAACAAAACTTATAGCATTTCTGACGCTCTTGTTGGTCTTTGCACATTTTCCCACAAACAGCCTCTTTAAGCCGCAAATCACGAAAACCCTTCTTCGGCAAGAGAGGGGCGCCGCCCCAAGAGTTTTACCCGACATAGCACTTATGTCATATTTAAACACATTCTTCGAGTGGAACATATGGCAAGTTTAATTGAAATCGTTCGAACCGTCTTTGATAACATCGGGGTTTTGTGTTAGGCTTTCCACTAAAGTGCTTAATTATAGGGACATATTTAGATTTGTAAATATTTCGAGATCAAATATTTTCGAGATAACAATACTTTCTCTTACTATAGTGCGAGAAAGTAAAACTTCTAATAACTAATATTAAATACTGTTTTATAATTACAGCATTAAAAATATAAATATGTGCAGTCAACACTAATGGTGATGGTTTCTTTCACAAATATTATAATGCACTTGTAAGTAAAATACTATTCAATAACGTACTAAGTTTTACGTACCTGAATGTTTTGACTGAGGCCTTGAATGATTGCCCTCAGTACGTCTGGTACTATTCCACTAATGGCTTGTTTTGATATTCGGAACAAATACTGCATACAAATGAAGGAATCTCCAGAGGCTAGAAACCTAGGTGACAGCGACTCTTTCGACGACTGTTATCGCATTTCTTGAATGTGTATCACTTTTCATAACTTTAGGCCCTACCAAGTTGACAATTGCTTCGAAATCTGACGATGACATTCTTGTGAAGTTCTTGTACTGACCAGAAGCTTCTTGAAACTTTAGGGCCGCCAACAACGACGCGCCCATTTTACTCTTTGTATTTTGACATACGTATTCAGCTTCCACCACTTTGTTTTCTTCCTTTTTCGCTCTTTCAACACGTTGAGGTATATATAAACGTATGCTGCTGCGGCTATATTCTGTACCATATAAGAAGGCCACTTTTTGACAGCTCGGCGAAAGTAGCGCCACTGTTTACATCTGACTACGTATCCTTCCGCCATCAGCTGGTCCGTCACGCCGGGGCTGTATTGTTTATCAACACGCTGTCAGCTAATCCAATTCTCATCGTACTGTAATGCTAAACAAATTTTAAGATATTTTAAGACTGACATCTGTCTAAAAATATAAGTAGGTTATAAAAGTAAAAATATAAAATGTTAGATATTTGATAACTCTTTTTTAATTTGTCCGAGATAGTGAATTTGGGTTAAAATTGGCGAGACGGTCTGTTGTATCTATTATTACACTTTGGACGTTATAGCTAATATATTCGAGTTGGAAATATGTGACGTGGAATAACGTTAGAATTGCTTAAAAACTATTCACGCGTGTCTACGGAATCAAGGAGATGGGTTTCGAGAGAACAACATGGCGTATAATTTACGTAGACGAACGATTACCGGCCGAATATAAGTGACTTGTACTCCAAATCGTTGTATATGAAATAAATGTTACTTTAAAAATTATGCAGAGCTCGTGGAAAAATATAACTATTGGCAAATGTTTGTAAATTCGTTATATATCACGCAGGAAAGAGATTCATTTCTGGCAGGTAATAGCTCGCAGAATATCCGATAGATAGCGCGCAGCACGTCACGACGAAGTTTTGAGTAACTCTCTTTATGGTCAAAAGATGGCGTATATTTTAAAATTGATAATTCTTATGTTACGGGCTGAAAATACATTTAAAATTCGTGTCGTTTCGTCAAATTATTAGAAAAAATAATTCAACAATATTATATAATATTTCTGTATGCTTTTGGAATTAATATCATGGACGTGTTGAAAGCAAGGTTTGAGGTGGATTATAAGACGTGAAAAAGCTTTCTAAAGTTAGCACAACTTCAGAAAATTTTTCCACGTCGTATCGTTCTATTGTACATTTCATTTTGATCACCTAATCATAACTACATTATCACGAAGTTTAGTTTTTAACACTAACAACCACCGTTTTGTGATCACATAAAATAACATGTATTAATTAAACTTGGAACTCTTTCTTATCGCGTATTTTCTGCTTGTCTGATGTGCGTTGGCAGTGCACTCAGAATAGCCAACATAATATTAACTTTTGTTCGTTCGTGCATCAGCTGATACAGGATTTTCTAAATGGCACTTTGTTTGTTTCGTATTAGTCAATTGCCACTCACTGACTGTCAGAAAGTGGCCTTCTTATACGGTATGGACCATACCTCGACCTCCATCACTGAACGACTGGTGTTTCGGCGAACATTTGGATAATTGAAACTAAAACCCCTTTAGTTCAGTTAGCTCGGAAGAAATTTTAACTGATTACCATCACAGTGTTACGCAGAAATATTCCAGCACATCATAAACAGGGCGGAGGACAGTAGAAGCATTCCGAGGACGAAACCCATGCAGGCGGAAATCCGGCTGGGGCGAAGGAAAAACTGAAGACTCAAATATGTGTAACAGTATTTTAAAGCAAAACAAAAAGATATAACAAAGTTTCAGTCCGAAGCAGCTGAAAACATGCGGTGTCGGGGCGGGTGAGGTCACGCCGTGCACGGGGACAGGAGACGGAAGACGACGACGGCACACGGCTTGGCTTGTTTGGTCACAGGGGACCGCATTCCAGCGGACAGTCCCCAGATGTGCCCGCGAGGTAAGTGGGCCGCCGTGAGCGACACGCCAACACTTCTCCACCTCCGGCGCGGACTTCCTTACAACTCCCGCCTCTCTCTGATTCACAGGCAAAGGTGGGTTTACGAATGACTTAATAGAAACCTAAAGCAGTGTGCTTAGAATATGAACCAACTTTTTATAGAAAAATTGGTTTATGGCTGTCGTGTGTGTTTCTGCTTCGACTTAAGGAATCGTTGTATTTTATATCTTAAATATAAGTAAAGAAGAAATGCCAATCGGAGCACAGCGACGGTGGTTATTGGCAAGAAACTGTATTTACATCTTGGGTTTAGGTTATGCCGTATCGTGAAATCGTATACAATGAATTATTTTAATCGGGAAACAGTATCCTCTTTATTTAAAGTAGTGTTCATGGTCATGTTTTATTTCTTGGAAGCGGTTACTGAGTACGCCTTATTTAATATTATTCAGATGTATTGAGTCAATGTCCAATGTTGGTATCGACATCCCTTTCTAAATGGTATCACGAGTTCTTCAAAACTATTACAAAAGCAGTAACCACAAATAATTATATACATATATGTAAATAATCTTCACTCTTGTCCGCGGTGGTGTAGTCGTCAGATAACTCTCCTCCCACTTCGGCGAACCGGGTTCGATTTCCGGCGGGGTCGCTACCGTATTTTCGCATGTGAGAATCTGCCGGACGACGCCGCTGGTCAGCGGGTTTTCTCGGGGATCTCCCATCTTCCCGTCCTTGCATTCCAGCTCTGCTCCATACTCACCTCACTTCACCCTCATCGGCTCTCAAAACCTCGATGTTAATGTGGCCGCCTGGTGAAAGAATTTTGGGCGTCTGGGGGAGCGCTAGGGACGACCAAGACATGCGCATCAACTCTCTCATCGCCTTTTCGCGCAAAGCACTTAACTGGCGTACAGTCTTTCCGTCGATAACGCGCCTCTACGAAACTTTCAGCGGAGACCCTACCATTTCATGACGTAATAATAAAAATAAAGGTTTGTAGCACGTCCCTGTTCCTTTTTTAATGTTTTATACCGGGATGTTCATGCCTAAAATGACCGTGAAAATACCTGTTTGAACCATTTTCACTATCACAAAAACATGCTAGAGAGAAATGTAGGTACTGAAAAACGTACACAGACGCGTAACATTTTTTAACTGCTATTCGTAAGCAGATCTCATTCAGACACGTTTTACGGTTTTTTAATAAAACGTTTTCTGCTGAAGCTCTGCAAACCGTTCGGCGGCCACCTTTTAAGAAACGTTACGCGACTCTATGTTTTTCAATTCCTCAACTTCTCTCTAAAGCATGTTTGTATGATAGAGACAATGGCTGAAACGGGTGTTTTCACTGTAATTTTTAGGTATGACCATTCCGATATAAAATATCAAAAAAGGAATAGGGACGTACATCAAACCTTTATTTTTATTATTACGTCATAAAATGGTAGGGGTTTAAAGTATCATAGAGGCGCGTTATTGCATGTCTCGGTCGCCCCTAGCGCTCCCACGCTTTTAGGCCTCAGACGTGCAAAATTACTTTAACCAGGCGGCCACCTTAAGAGCCGCCAAAATCTGTCCACTCCACCCTCTAAAAACGCCTACTTATATTCAGGGCGAAAAGCCGCGGCCCAGAATGCACATAAGCTCAACAACCAAACGTGACTGCGCTTATTCTATTTTCAACAAGATATTTTGGTAGCCACTTCCAATACTTGTTTTTCCCAAAAGGTCCGGTCATTCTAACTTATGAAACGACGCATAGTTTTAAAGTAATTTAACTTTCTTTTGAGTGGCAAAATATTAAGTGCACGAAACCACTTCACTATGGCCTGTTATTGCTGAAACGATCAACACTGTGCACATATCAGTGTTTCCAAACATGCACTTCGTTTGCAAATTGTAGTCTTTTCTTTAAGCACCAAGTTATTATCCGTATGTAACATTTAATGCTAATAAAAAAAAAACTTCCGGTGGTGTTTCTAACTCACGCCCGGAAATTTTGCTATATTCCCAAAGCCGTAACTTTACCATTGTACTACCAGTTCCCATACAAATTGTCTTTAACTACGGTAGATAAAGAGAACAGCTCGAATTAATTTTTTCATATTGTAAGTAATGTTTTAAGTATTTAGGACGGTTTTAAACAGTAATTAAAAGTTGTCATCGCCAATATTATTCGTCTGTCGTATTTTATATCTATTTGAAAGAGTTACAACCTCACGGATGTACAATCAAGACGGAGGCGTTCTTTTTTATTTATTCATCGTTTCAAGTAGTAGCCACGGGCAGCGCCCTATGCTTTGAAACTGCGATGTGATTGGCCAGGTACGAAAGCCGGTATGGAACCTACCACGAAAAATAGAACGCGTCCTATTACCAAACCTGGTACGAAATATGGCCGTACAAGGCGGGAAATGCCATGACGGCTGCCAGCCATACTAGCCGGTATAACGGCCGCTATGGCGGACCTTCCACGAGCTTTTACGGAATCTGGTATCGTGTAATATCGTACCTGGCCAATCACGTCGCAGTTTCAGAGCGTAGGGCGCTCCCCGTGGCTACTACTTGAAACGAGTTGTCAGTTGATGAAGAAACCAAAAAGGACGCCTTCATTTTGATTATACATTCGTGAGGTGGAAACCCCTTGAAATAGATTTAAAATTCGACAAAGATGAATAATATTGGCGATGACAACTTCTAATTACTGTTTAAAATCGTCCTAAATACTTAAAACACTCCCTACACCATGAAAACATTATTTTAAAAAGATACATATATAACCTGTATTTAATGACATCAGGCTGCAATGAGAACTAGCAGTAGTGGTAAAGTCACTGCGCCCGTGATAAAGTTTTACATTTGGGCGTGAGTTCGAAACTCCGTCCAACACATTTTTTTCCCCCATAAAATATTACATACGGATGATAACTTGGTACGTAAAGAGAAAGCTACATTTAGCAAATAATTTTCGTCACAATTCAAAATAACACTCGTACTCTCGTGACTTCACATCATTTTCACGGAAATGAATGAATCTGCACCAGTAATCAATGACTAGACGTAAAGGCCAACCATAACATAGCAATATTAAGATGTGCTAGCTAGTTTTTTTGTAGGCCAATGCAAGTTACTGACTTGCAGCAGGAGGGACTTATATTAACTACGAACCACACGCTGCGCAGCCACCGAGGGTGCCAAATGCCAGTACGCGAACTGCTGTCGTGTAATATGAATCTTCCATGGCGGCTCATATAGCAGCTGGTTTACCGGCTCGTGCACCAGGACTTGCAGAAGCTTGCACAAGAACAAAGTACGGCAGCAGGTATCGTGTAATATCGGCTTAAGGATAGGCGTCATCCACTATAAGGGATTCTTTCATTTCCTGACTTCAGGCAGGATTCCGCCTACCTGGTGCTTGAACTGCGTTGCAGTGTATTTGAACTGAAATACACGCTTTTCCAAGAAACTATCAAACGTGCGTCCAATGTATTGTCCTACGAAAAGAACACGCACTTCAGACGAGGGCTGTTGAGTACTTTCAAGACGTCACGCACATTAGAAAAGTCATTTTCGAATACTCCGAAATGGCTAAAAAAACAAAGGCTTTTTCAAAGCGTTGTATCTCAAAACATACGCGTCAGATACAAACAAAACTACTCGAGGGCACTGAATTGAACCTTCCTACAGACTCTCCACCAATAAAATAATAGGGTCATCGCTGAAAGTCCTACAGGTACAAGCAGTGAGACGAGAACACAGCACGTCAGTTCAGAGACTTGAGCTTAGTGGCGATCGCCCTTATCGCTCCTGCGCCTCTAGGCCTCAAAACGCGGAAAAAAGCTCCAGGTAGGCGGCAGCCTAAACTTTTGTGAAGAAATTTTCAAAAAAATGTTTTTATACAAGTTTATTGTGCAATAGACATTAAATCCTAACTATCAACGTAAAATGTTACCTCAAGTAGCGTAATATAAACTTCAAAATAAAAAACAAGTTTACGCCTTTTTACAATTTGTAAATAAGGCCTTCAGAAAATATTAAACAACTGGTGAAATGTAAATTTTCTATATAGTCTATTTGCAGTATATTCACATTTTAAATCAAGCCTTTGAAAAATCACCCTACGTGCGACGTGTTTGGTTTTTTCCTGTGTGTGTCGTGTACCACAAGCGTTTTATACTCGTGTTAACATAAAAGTAGATATCTTATTTTTAATAAAATTAAACTTTTGCTTGCTTTATCTGTAAAAAATATTTAACTTATAATTGATATGAATGAAAACAGAGAAAACGGGTGCGTTGGTAATTCCTAGTAAGAAATAATTATCATGCTAAATATTACTCAACTGAGTACACACACATGTGGTGTATTGTCCCTTTGATTGCACGAGGTGCAGGATTAGCCAGAAAGTAGAACTTCAGCAGGACTTCAGAAATATTGCGAGTAACCCTAAGTGGGCGATAGTAAGAAATGGTTAATAATTACTTTGAACCTGAAATTATGGCAGGAAAAATAATAATTTGTGCATAACAGGTGAAGCGGAGCCTTAAAGGCGCGCCGTGTTGTGCGCGAAGATGCGCAGGCCAAGCCAAGCCGATTAGCAGGCCGACAATCTAACACGCGCGCAACCCGCCCGAGACGTCACGTTGCGCGCGGCAACGTCACAGCTCACGTCGGACGCCGCTATACTCCACAACTTCCGAGTCTACCTTCCAATTCCGTGCATTAAGTCAACGTGAAAACCTACTCTTAATTACGGGATAACCGTTTCTGGATTAAAGACGTAGACACTGAAAAAAAAACCGCGAGCCCTACTTACCCCCGCCTAGTCGTTACCTGGGAGCTTATTCCAAGTTTCGTCGGTAACTGCCGACATTGTCGCGAACCTACTGTCTCGCAGCTGACGAATATAATCGGCTGCTTGAAGACGGTATTCACAGCTGTTCGTCGTTTAGCACGGGAGTACATTCGGGCATCTTCGGCTTACCGACTTTCCCCACTCCAAACTAGACGAGCGTTAGTGTCTCTGCGCATGGTCGACAACGTACAAACGAAATATTACTAGAATTACTCGTTTTAAAATTGCTCAAATCTGTGTAAAAAGCATTACTTAAAGACACAAATAGTAAGCCTTATATTTTTAGATCGTAAAAAATAATATATAATTAGAAATATGTATTTTATAAGAAAATAATAGTGTACAGTTTTCTTTGATTTTGTGGAGAGTGTGAGAAACTGTGGTTGGTGGCCATGTTGAACTGCATTTTTTTTTTACCTTCGTGAGATATAGATGTTTACTTATTAAGGACGTGGCCCGGGTGTTTAGCAAACTATTTGTGTTTGTGGAAAAGAAAATATTTCGCCAAGGTTAAGTGAAGGAAAGTTAGCAGATTTTAAATATAGATTTCACGCTGTCCTGACTAACAAATGAATAGGGGTTGCCCACAAGGGTATGTCTGTATTGGGGCCATCAATGTGGAATTTAGTCTTCGATGGATTCCTAAATCTCGTTAGAGATACATATGTGTATAGAATAGCATTTGCGGATGATTATATAATTATTCTCGGAGGTAACAGCAGAAGGAAGATCGAAAATAAGGCAAATGTGGAAATGGAAAAGTTAAGTATATGGACAGAAACCAGGGGATTGAGAGTGGCTCAAGACAAAACTATAGGTATAATAGTAAAAGTCAACTTGATGAAGAGAACTCCATCTATAAAGTATAAAGGAAAAAACATTAAAATAGTCAACCAAGCTAAATATCTAGGTTTAATAATTGATAGTAAAGTGTAATTCATACCACATATGTTAAGTCAAAAATTAAAAATACTTTGCAATAGAATTCATAGCAAGATTTGGAAATACACCGATTATAGTATGCAATCCCGTAAAATAATACACAATTCACTTTTCGTTAGTGTGATAACATATGGCATAATTGCAATAGATATTAAAATACAGAATAGATACATTATTAAAAAATTAAGGGCACTACAACGTATTATCCTCATTAAAATCCATAACATGGTATCCACACCATCATTTGCAGCTTCGATAATCCTCAATAAAGAACTGCCGATTGACTATATAATAAATAATAGGAATATTTTGTATAAATTAAAACATACCGTTACCTCAATAATAATAGAAAATAATACATACAAAGGCTTCACTCAAGACAATAATAGATGGATTCGTTGTATCGAGGAAGATGAAATTCTAAGTATCAAAGAAATGAAGAAAAACTCTTCAAGTTAGCAATCAAGAGATGGAATATTGAATGGATTACAATGGAAGGAAATATAGGTGTCAAGAACTATATAAAAGATATAGAGGATTGGTATAACAGTAAGATCAATATTAATAAAATCACGAAAGATGTAATTAGTGGCCACTGCCAATTTAAAAGCTATCTTTTTAGAATAAATAAAATAGATAGTGAAATTTGCGAATGCGGCAGTGATGTGCAAAACGTTTATCACATTCTATACAGATGTGAAATGTTCAACATAGAGAGGAATGCATTAACAACAGCACTAAGAGAATTAGGAGAAACATGGCCATTGACCACGTTAAATATATATGCTAGAGAGATATATGAAATAATAAAAGAATATGTGGTAACGATTTATAGGATTGTCAAGACCTTGAATGATGACCTCTTCGATTGAGTTTAGGTTTAAAGGGGGATACAGGGAAGTAATTGACTGCCACGCCAGGCGATGCCAGTGGGGCGCCTAGGTAACTAGGCAAGGGCCCTGGCAGCGCCACGCTTGCTGGTAAGGCTGGCGCGGAACAATGAAAAAGCCTGTTTTGGGCGGGATTTAGTATTACGAGAAGAGTTTTTTTTAAGAAGAATCGGATATGGAATGTATCATATTGTTTAATAGATGATAGATATCTAACTTAACTACAATTTTAATTTGTTGTTTTTATATTACATTTTATGCATTTTAAAGTGTTTCGATCTTTTAGATAATTTTTAATGTGATGTATATTTTAATCAATTCTGATGTTAGAGTACATATTTTAACTTGTATTTGTAATTTTATGGGTGGGAGCATGGGTCTAAGTGACAGCCTCCCCGTGGCTCCCTGCGTCAACCGGCTTTGCCGGGCCAATCGTCACTGCTCCCACCCAGGAGATTCCCAATATGCCTAACATTTTAGAATTTGAGAATATAACTATATTCATTTTAATAGCCATTTTATTGTTTGTGCAACGTACCTTGGCAGTGAGGAAAACATGCAAGAGATATAATACTATAACTTGTTTTATTTCAATGAAAAGATAACGAGAATTTTACTAGATAATTATAAATCCGGAGGGCCAAAAGGCTAAGAGGATAGCTAGACCGCACTGTAATGTCCTGAATAACAAAGAAATGTACACATCTTAAAACGATTATATTAATATTCCTAACCTTGGTGTCCGCTGAAGTGTACCGTGGAGCCATGGAAGGTGATAATTTTGAATAAATATAAAATAAGTAACATTGACTGAGTCACTGGCGTTATACCATTTTTTTCCTCTGGTTGATATATTATAACAGTATTGCTAACCTCTTACGTGACAGGCATTCAATTTGGTGTGAATTAAATAACCTTCCCTCCCTTTTTACCACACATAAGCCTATGGTTTTTAAAACGCCGATTACCTTTCAGCGCAGAAAATATTTATTTTGTACAGAAGGAGCATACGTAGATTTTGAATGTATTTGTGTTATTCATTTTGGCTTCAAAGTTAGTTTTAAAATTATTAAATGACGTGGAATCTATTAGTCTCTTCTTTCTGGAATCAATGCAAGGAATTGTCATTTTGATGAAGAATATATTCATATGCGTAATATTTAAAGTTAATCACGATCCGTTTTAGTTAAAGTACATAAGACCTACCTATCAAATTTTATCCTTTAACTTTAAAATTAACATTCCAAACTGTAGGCTATTAGGTGACAAAATACATATGCACACAGCTTATAAGCTTGCCCTTTTAAAAAAGGTTGTTACCATATATAACATAATTCGATTTCAGATATTTCAACAAAAAAAAATTAAGCTGTGGGAAGATTCGATCTCAAAACATGAAAACGTTTGTGTTGCGAAGCACGTAACTTAACCACACGAATAAATGTATATCTAAATGTACGTCCTAAGATAATAGGAGTCAAGTGGTTAAATATTTACAATTGCGTATTCGTACATTTACGCGCTTGTAATAACATCCCACGCGTAAAATAGTCTGTATCATGTTGTGCACAATGTTTAAGAAGGAAGAACGTGTGTGATGCAAGTTTGTAATAGTTATACCCAATCTTTTCATGCTTATTCGTATCGTAAATGTATGGGTAGGAAAATTATAACTCCATACAACACAAACACGTGCTGCACTGACTTTATGCTACACAATATTTATTTCCGTATCATTGAAATACACGGCCACATTTAATACCGACGCCCGCCATATTGGTTAACTACGAAATTCTAGCCTGCCGACTGCTCGTGAGCAGTTGATACGTCCCGACTCCACTCGTGACGTCACTCGACCTTCGTTTCAAGCTTAGAATACCGAGCAGTGGTATGGAACCGATAGTTGTAAAGAATCTATTTTTTTCGTCGGAAGGAGAGACTTAGAATAACCCCCCTGGAACGCTAACTTACACAGCCAATGGTCTTTCGTTGGCATTTTAAGGTTGATTTTTTGGTCATGTCGTAAAGTTCGATTACGAAAATGTGTGGAAAAATCCAAGATGGATGGGATTTCTCTACTGTAACAGCAAGGTCTTGAAGGTGAAGCGAAGTGAAGATGGAGCAGTGGCGGAATGCAGTAGTGAGGGAAACAAGAATGCCTCGACAAAATTAACCGGTCAACGGCAACGTCCGCAAAGTTTAAACTCCTCCAGGAACCGAACGGGTTCGCCTTGGTGGGAGGCGAATAATCCGACTACTACACCACCGCAGCACCATAGAAAAGTGAAATTGAAAGACATTATACAATGACTCATTAACTGTCTTAAAAATTAATAAAAATATTAAATTAATCTCACTAAATCACCTGCTATTTATTTTGTTGCATATCACAGACAATTGTTAGGAATTAATGCAATGAGGGTATATATAACTGTTCGTATCTTCATCGCAGCTGAGTACTTTTGAAAACCATGTTTTCAATCTACTTTCAGCACACCGGGTATTCTTCCGCCCTCATAATGTAAAGATTAGCACTGCCCTGGATAGCCAAAATTCTCGCATCCTCTTGGTGCACGTTAAGACCTCACTGCAAGTACACCAGACGTGCCAAAAACACGAGTGAAAACCAACGAACAAACGTGCATCGAAACACACAGAATAAGAAGGGAGGGGACTGGGTTAAGATCCCTTACAATATTCTTGCATTTGTAGAAATGCTACAGTCATAAAAACAAAAAGGAATTATTACAAAAAAAAGCTATAAAGTGTACCGGATCTTTAAAACGCATGCTTTAACAGTACAGATAACGTATGACGAAAGAGAAAATATACTAGGTACTATTAGTTCAAGATGCAGGCAAAGTGCGCAGACGACGGTGATTTTTTTTTGAAAAGCCACTTGCAATCAAACGGATAGAGGAATTAACAAGCTACAAACTATAAAATTGATGGAGTAAGAAAATTCAGAAGGTGGCCTGAAAATAAAGGTCTAACGAAGATGTCGTTTATAGTTCATTCACCGTTACTTCCAACTTTTCTGAAGCCCTGATAAAGTTCTACTTCCACGATATTCCTCCGCCTCATGCAAACAAAGCTTAACCAAGTCTAGAAAATTACACCAAAGGTACAACGCTCGGCATTCGTGCGCACTTAGTGTAAATATTTAGCATAAGAGCTATTTTTTACTAGGTATTACCAACACGCCTATTTTCTCCCTGTTTTTGTTCATATTAATTATAAATCAAATACTATTATAATGTACAGATAAAATATACGTAAAAATTCAATTTGTCCAAAAGTTAAGGTACTTTTATGTTAACACAAAATTAAAACGCTTGTGATACAGGACATATTTAGAAAACAACCAATCAATTCATGCATGGGGTGATTTTTCAATGGTTTGATTTAAAAAATGTGAAGAAACCGCGAATAGACTATATTAACCGATTATGCCAGCCGACCTGTGTAGTTTTCTTTACTAATAAAATTGCAGTCACGGAAAATTAATTGAACCTTCCTATGACATTTCCAATACTACTTTAAATATTTCAGTCAGAAATCCCCTGATTTGATCATCTGTTCTGCATATAATTTTTCTTTTATCATAACTCTGCAAACGCATCAATGAACTCGTTATCACAAAAAAAATCTGTAGAGTATGGCTTAATATAAATGCAGGCGTTTAGCTCTACGCAATTAGCAGACAATCCCCCTGGAAGGGTAATAACAACAACTAGAACTCACTCTAAAAGAAGACTTCATGGCTAGTCAAAGTTCTGAAAAAAACTATTCGAGATATAAAAATGCATTGTAGATAATGAAAACTGACGACTGTTCCAGCAAGAAAAATTGAAAGTTGCATTTGGAATTAGTTCAAGCCTCAATAAATGTTTGTTCTTAAGACTTCTTGTAAAAAGGAGTTGTTTTAATGTTGAAATCAAGCAAACATTATTTGGTTCATATGGGCCAAACTTTATATGGCGTAAGCCAACCATGGCACAGGACGCGAAAAATACTGTACCCATGGTGTGAAGTGAGGAGGATGCGTTATGATTTAGGTATGTATGAGCCACGCTGTCAATGGAGGACTATTTGTTGTGGACGGGATATTAAGGGACCACGTGGTGTTATCTTCCGCATCTGAGGCAAAGAAGCGCGAGAGCGATAAGTTCTATTATACTGTTACGCACATCAAATGCGCCATCGCCGCTATATGCGAAGCTGCAAACTGGCATGCAATGTTCTCGTCGTGATGCGTATATACCTATGAGATTTTACGCTGTGACCCTACAATTTTATTGGTGTAAAGTCTGTGACAAGGTTCAATGCAGAGCCCGTCAAAGTTTTGTATGTATCTGAACCGTATAATTTGAGATATAGAGATTAATAAAATACATTTTTAGCTATGTTGGAGTGCTCTGAAATGGTGTTTCTAATGTGCGTGACGTATTGAAAGTACTCGACAAGCCTCGTCTAAAGTGTGTGTTCTTTTCGTATATCAGCACAACGGACGCACGTTTATTAGTTTCTTGGGGAAAAAGAGAATTTCAAACAAACTGCAACGCAGTTCAACCGCCAGGTAGGCGAGCCCTCTAAAATGCCGAGGGACTTAAAAATATTTTGCAAGGAAATTTCTTTAGTAGTGTGCAAAAAATTGGAATTAAAAGGTTTTTTTTTTTATCACAGGAAGAAAATTACCCCAAACATAAGGACCGTAAAACCCAGGAAAACTACTATACTTCTAAGTAAGATGTTCTACTCGGAAGAGCACCTGGGACGAAATAGGACCTGCAGTGACCACTGATGTGGCGTCCTGTGTCATTGTCGGCTCGCGCTATACAAAGGGGAAAATGTAACTTCACGCAATATATTACTTAAATTTTATAACTATTTTTTGCTACAAATCTGAGTTTTTCTAAAATTATTTCGATTCCTCTTTGTCACAGCTGTATGATCCACATGTGTTTGACGAACTAACAGAAGTTAACAAAGCACAATGGACAGTGTGATAGTCTATTCTGGTAACATCACACGAAAACTTTCTTTTTGGCCATTGCAGGCAACAGTCAGTAAAGGTCTTGCATATATAGTTTACTGAAAAGAAACGCGAAAGAAAAAAGTATACAATTTCGCGAGGCTAAGTGTACCCGAGCCAAATGAAAACATGGACTTCCATTTTAAAGCTGAATGATTTCGATCAATGAAATGATACTTGCTGAATATACACTTGTGAAGCTGCTAAATAAGAGACCAAGATTAAACAGGAGAAATTGAGTGACAGAAATAATCAGAAGGATTCCACTTATTTGAAGTAACAGACTATTAACTTGGAAGTGCAGTGATAGCCGTAACAGCACAAGCGAAACCTATGCAGAATGAAAGCGAGCGTGTCGGCCGCAATTTGTACGGGTACAGAGTTACGATCCGCCAGACAGCTGGGCTAGCGAGTTCCCCGGGGTCGCGCAAGCTAGCGACAACTATTCTGTCCGCAGGCCGGCCTGCCGGGAATACCAATTAGCGCGCCGCTGTGATTGGCTCGCGTGGCGCAGACATCCTCTACAGTTGCCTGCGACTACTCCCGGCCTCCGTGACGGCCCTCTGGCCGCACGTGCCCGGCCCCTCTATTTCTTTTCCTGTCTTTTTAATACATGTAAGTGTAGGAATGAGCCAATTAGAAAAATAATTACTTTTGTAATAATTTCACATTTTCACTTGACCGACGCATGAACGAAGTGATCAGGCCTATGGCAATGTTAATTTTACTTATGGTGTAAATATACACTGTGCATACAAGTAGACTTGAGCAAGGTTTTGAAAAATGCTCAGTTAACCGTGAACAGCCTTAATACCTGTTGATTTTAACATACATTATACTATGTGAAGAGCAACATGGCAACGGTTATAAAAGAAATATGTAAGAAAAACGTTAAACTTTCAACATTACTGAACAACAGTTAAAACTTAAATTAGTGCAAATAAAATACAATAATGCGCGTTAAGATAAAACTGTTAATTAAGCAAGAGTTTTTTTTAAGTGTGAAGTACATAATTCCATATGTATTAAAATGTTATCAACATTTTATATAATTATATCACATGCGGCTACCCAAAAAACCTAGCTATTTATTCCGCCAATGCACGTAAAACAAAACAAGTCATCCTTATAAACTACAATCTGTTAAACTAAGGTATGGGGAAAAAAACAGAATTTTTCGATAAAATATACAGTTAAATTATTGTTCGAAAACAGATAAATTCCAGTTAGTTTACAGCTTTCATATTTTGTTTGGAATTCGGTTACCCAAATGATTTTGATACTTGCCAAAAATATAAAAATTAACAGTGCGGCAGAACTTACGAACACTCTTCAGCTGTCTTGATCCCAAATAGCTCTTACTGCAGGTTCATGCACTCAACGGAATTGCCTTATTTGCAGCAAAGGCGAAAAAGTTTGAAAGCAAAATTACCACTAGACCAAACAGGGTATTTTATCTATTACCGTTTAATGCAAGTCATTATTTGCATTTTGATGTTGCAAGCACTAAAAATCCTTTTATGTTATGTATATTACGGACGGTCAGTAAGAAATTATTTCTGAATACCGACATTAAAAGAGCACCAATTATTCGAAACTGGCAATTACGTTAGGTTCTTTTATGGTTCACAGAATATAAATATTTGGCAAATGGCATGTTACATTATTAAACGTGAACTCGACTACCTTGGCAAAGGGATAGTTTCTTCCTTCAACGTTTAGGGGTCATTATGATCGCAGGTCTAGGGTGATAGTGAGCAATATCAGCAACACTGAAAGAACCACAAGTTCGCTAATTTTAGTTTTATCAGTTCGCTAAAAATTGCTAGTCTTTCTTAATGTACATAAAAAAAAGCGCCGTATTGTGAAGCCGACATTGGAAGAAAAAGATAAATTTACAGCACAATAAACATTGAACTTAACAAAAACACCTCGGTTATTCGATTGATGCAAAATTTAAATTTCCCTATTTGCAACAATGTACATGTATCAAAAAGCATAATATCCATATGCGTATACTATAAGATGGCCTATAGTTGTTAAAGAGGACTTCGTATTCACTGAAGTTATTTTTGTTTGCACTGCAAGAGGGCAAAATACTAACTAGGAAATACGTCATTTTAGTTCGAGTCAGTCACATTACTGCGATGAGTAAGATGCAGGTCAGGTGGCTAGTTATTGTAACTCGACACCTTTATGTTGTGAAAGGAGAATATGCACAGATGCTTGGCACTGGCAGCACCTCACATACAACTTATACTAATATTTATAATTCATTACTTCTTCTAGAACAATTATAAAATATTTTTGCAGCCTCTAGACTATGCGTGTGTGTTTAGGTATCTGAAATTTCCAGTTTTCACTCAAACCTAGCATCGTGTGGAAAAAAAACTATTTATTTATCAACGCTCTTCAGATACATTTTGTCAAGTTCGTGCGAATAGTCACTTCTTGAACCTGTGCAGTATAGAAGAAAACAAGGCATGTTTCACTGATTTGTATTCGCAGGTTTACATGAACAAAACTATTAAATAAAAGTATTGCGCATTCAGAGTTATAAATCTGGAATTATTATTTCCTTAAGGTCAAGTGTAAGCATTAATGATTTTTTTGCACGAGGACTTTTTAAGGTTGAATGAAGCATTTCTACCTTTTTCAATATGTTGCAATAGCAGTCAACTTTCAACATACTACCATATGTCCGAGCATATGCCTCAAAGAATTGATACCGTACAAATGTCTGTCAAGGTAAACACACATTATGACAGTAATTTAAATAGGAATACAACCATAATATTAAAATTTCAAACAACATAGGGAAAACAGCATTGCAGAAAACCTTGGTGTAACAAAATTTAAAGACAGGACTGGCAGTAATCCTGTAAACTGGAAGTTACAATTAATAGGAAAATCTGCAATGGGGTTGAAAAATATGCATACAAAATGAATTATCATGAACACATTCAGCTTCAACCCAGTTTCCAGCCTCTCTTTACTTCTTCATTCACGAATCAGAGAAATTAAATTATTAAAACAATTTTATTACGTGCTTGAATGTCACCAACACCTCATTAAAATAAATAAGGGACTAAGTAACATGCATACTCATTGCAATCAGGCTATGGCAGGAACAGTTAAAAACATCATTGCAAGCTGTCTGCCAGTGGCAAATTATAGCTGTACAGAAACATTAACTGTTAATTTTTGGGTACAAAAGTAAAACAATTAATGCATTTTACTTTTAAAATTCATTTTAATTCATTAGAAAATTTTAGAAATAAAGTTTTTGCAAATGCATAATAAGGATGTAGAAGTTTCTAGTGTATCAGAAAATATCATTATTTTCTAAGCACATGTGTGTTTGCTTAGAACCTCACAGTCACTTGGCAGAGAGCACTGAACTTTGTGTGGTAATGTCAACAGCTGACGTAACAAACAGTAAGGCTTCCACGAGTTAAGTGAGGCGGAGGGATGCATTTGCTAAACAACACTGGTGCTACTTTTTTAGAACTGTCAAATTCTTGCCATCTTAGATGAGACAGTTCCCTTGTGCTTTCTGGGGATACGGAACAAATGTATACATACCATAATTATGCATGGATGTACAACCTACTCCTCACCAAACTCTTCATCATTTTGCCCCGCAAGGCGGAACCCTTGGTACCTTTCTTAGTTATAATTCAGGAGAGCATGCTATAATTAATCAACGGGTGGGACCTGTATTTCGTAAAGCACAAAGATACTGTTGCGTCGTTAAGTCTACACATCTTTTGTGAAGTTGTAGCCACACACACACCTGTTAACGACTTCTAAAGCCCCGTTTGCAATGGAGCGAACAGAAGAGAACACGTGTGAACGAGCATAAGCGAATAATTTGCACATGTTTGCAACCTTTCGCTCGTTTGATTGGGAGTTGTTCGCCCGGTGTGTACAAGGCAGAACATGAGCGAACACGCATATCCTTTGATGGTGCGATGAAAGACCGACAACGAACGAATAATCATCTGCGAATGCGAACCGAAAATGAACGAACACGAACGAAGGGTGCTTAGTCGCATACCGTTTACACACGTGAGAATGATCGGTTCGTTGATGCTCGTTCGCACGTGTTCGGTTCTGTTCGCTACGGTGTAAGCGGGGTTAAGATTCCAAAGGTGGGTTGGTGTTGAGGCGAGCTGGGGTTCTGTGCTGTTGAGGTCGCAGGGGGGGTGTCAAGCTCGGCAACAAACTACGACGCAACACGGGAAGCTTATCGTACACGTGACTGGCGAGACGCGTGACCATGAAGGAGAGTGAGTCAACCCAGCTCCGCGTTCCACGCCCTCACCCGTACGCATATGCTGCCCATGTACACATGGCGAAACAAGTCGCCGACTGTTGTTATGACACCATGACATTTCTGTCACTGACAACTGTGAAATTATCAGAAATAAGTCGCTGGGCAATGTGGCTGCATACCCAACGGTGGAAGGATGGTTATTTCAGGAGCGCAGAAACGCAATAGACAACTTGACTAGTGACGTCAGCACAGAGGGCATGCTGGGAGCGATCAGCTGTTCTTGCACAAACATTGCTTGCTCTGATATGAAGATCCGCGTTCCAGCATGTTTGCGACAGTAAATTATGGCTAAGAAATAAAAAGTCTTTATTACACACGGAACAGCAATGTCATAAATTAGTGTTACAATGACGCAGAGAACCACAGTTCAAGTCATATTAGTTAATGTAATAATTTTAACAAACTACTTTACCTACATCCATTTACAACAAATTATTATATTTTATAAAGTTTGTCTTTGTATTACAACGTAGTTACGGAGCTGAGATAAGTAATAATTTACCTATCTTAAATGCCATTTTCTTGAAGCCTGCGAGTTATCTGTACGTGCAAGCTAAGGCGTCAACATTAATTTAAAATGTACACACAATTTTAAGAAAATGTAGTTCAGAGTATTTTTTATTATAATGGCTAGTATAAGGTAGTGTTACAATCCATTTGCATTTTCACTGTAGCAAGTCATCTGACTTGCCTAGGGAATCTAGGGGAAAATTCGATTTCTCAATTAAATTTGGGTACGTAATTTGATAACTTTTCATCGGCTTACGTTATGCGTTGCTTTCATCCTCCTCAAATTATATACGTGTTTGTATAGGCTTCTAAATTTGATTAGGGATGTGTTTTTCTTGTTACAAAAGCGGCAAAAATAACAACTCTTGGTGAACTTGCATGATGTGAAAATTGCGTGTAAATGTTTTTTTCAACAAAATTTTATTCAATGTTAAAATGCTGTCAAAATTTAGGGATTCGATAAAGCTTACGTATTTAGTTAGGCCTATAAATAATAAATGCAAGTGTCCTACCGCCTTCGAATTGGTTACAGAACATTATATATTTTATCCTGATCGAACGCGTATTAATTTGTGTTATTCGTTAATTATCGTATCTAGTGTTTCAGTAGACATTTCAATACTTATTAAAACTTGTTACGATATTTATAAATACCGCAAAGAAGCCGAGTTTCGTGGCATTTGAACGACTTAAACATTCAATATATTTGCCGACATCAGACTCGAAGTTCTCTATGCTACACTGAGAAAAAAAGCTTTGTTGAATAAAACAGATTTGGTTTGGCGCAGCCAAATTAATTGTTTGTATAGGAACAAATAAATATTTCATTGTTGGAACCAAAGTATTTTGTCGATCTTATTTGGTTGCCCCTAACAGTAAGATTTGGCTAGTGCAACGAAATAACTGTTTGACCCTGCATACATTAAACAGTTTCGGTTATTATTTTAAAAAGTGAAAGCCTACAGAGATACGAACCCAAATCGTTTGGGCCCGAGCACAACGCTCTAGTAACCTCAGTTAAGTGACTACTGATAAAATGGAAATATTTTTTAAATCATACAAATTTAAATATTGGACAACGTACGAAAACGATTACTTCAAGCTTTATAGATTTACTTTTTAGTTTCCTATTGAACTTGTTTTAATTGAATTTTATACCATTACTGAGGATCAATAAATGCACTAACAAATTCTATTACTATCCTAATTGTCACAACAATTACAAAGAAACACTCGAGCTGTATTTTTGAACAAAGACAATCAAATGAGAGGCCAAGCAAACATGTACTGTTGAGTCAAATAAATATTTTGTTGGCATTTTAATTCATTTTTAGGCCCAATACAGAGGTTTTGTTTATTCAAGCGTGTNAATAAATGCACTAACAAATTCTATTACTATCCTAATTGTCACAACAATTACAAAGAAACACTCGAGCTGTATTTTTTAACAAAGACAATCAAATGAGAGGCCAAGCAAACATGTACTGTTGAGTCAAATAAATATTTTGTTGGCATTTTAATTCATTTTTAGGCCCAATACAGAGGTTTTGTTTATTCAAGCGTGTATTTTGTTACATGAATAAAATCAAATTTGTTTACTCAATTAAATNGTGTATTTTGTTGGGGCCACTAAGCATATGCTTAGCCATACACAAACAAGTATTTTGTTGGCTGGAACAAACCTTTCTCTAAGTGTACGGTATTTAACTTCCGCTGTGCTACGTTTATTGTGAAACTGTCTAAATTACTGACATATCCATAAATGTGTCGGGAGAAAATTTATTTCGTGCTCGACAGCTATTCCGGCAACGATCACGAAACGAGAAAATGTGCACTAGCTTGGCCAGCTGGATGCTAACATCCATTCTTATACCTATTACTTTCTGTAAATTTATATTTAATATCAAAAATGTTATGCAGTATGCAAGCGAAAACACCTGTTCTTGTCACTGCATGTATCACTGATATNGAACAAACCTTTCTCTAAGTGTACGGTATTTAACTTCCGCTGTGCTACGTTTATTGTGAAACTGTCTAAATTACTCGACATATCCATAAATGTGTCGGGAGAAAATTTATTTCGTGCTCGACAGCTATTCCGGCAACGATCACGAAACGAGAAAATGTGCACTAGCTTGGCCAGCTGGATGCTAACATCCATTCTTATACCTATTACTTTCTGTAAATGTATATTTAATATCAAAAATGTTATGCAGTATGCAAGCGAAAACACCTGTTCTTGTCACTGCATGTATCACTGATATNTATATTTAATATCAAAAATGTTATGCAGTATGCAAGCGAAAACACCTGTTCTTGTCACTGCATGTATCACTGATATATTTAATTAAACATACAGTTATAGAGTATCTGCAAATGTCGTGTACAAATACAGTAATTTATCAACTCCAAAATTGTTAAATAAGTGATAATCAAAACATATAGACTGGCGAAGCAAAATTAGCAAAACAATTTATCTTCATTGTTCGTGCAAAATCACGATGGTACTCATGATTCCGTGCGCGAATTTGTCTGACCAAGCCATCTATTGGCGGAAGGGGTCAATTCCTCGCTGATATTCACACGGAGCGAAGGTTTGAAATACAGAAAAAACTATGGTAAATATACTTAATGTTCACTTGTATTTTCATAACGATTACTGTGCCAACGTCCTTAGTGTAATGTTTTCATAACATCTTATCATCACGAACAGTAGAATGCAAGAAGTTTTCCACATTGAACTGACACACTGTGAAAGCAAAAAAACAGCAGGTCTATATTATATTTTTTGACACGAAAGCAGGGTTGAGCAGATTGAGATTAGACCGCGCCCTTTGACACTTCTGAAACCACCACACAAATTTTATGGCCGCCAACTTTTGCTATGTACCGTGGTAAAAGACGAACATTTACACCAAATAACTTTAATTAGTCTAATCAATTTTCCAATTATTTTGTTTGGATAGCAGTGCATAAAAATAAACGTATCGCATTAAGAAAATTTTGCATGGATTCGTGAGTTCTGCATTTCAGTTCCAATTTATTTTCCATGCTATAACTGCCAGAAACTTACGAATTTTACGACACTACTACACTGTTACTTTAGCAGGCCACATTATACTGCGCGCCGCACAGACATGGAGAAGAGTATTCGTAGTCGTTACTACAAAGAGAACAAACATATTTTACCGTGCTCCAGAAAAATAATCGCACCACAAAATATAGAANTCGTAGTCGTTACTACAAAGAGAACAAACATATTTTACCGTGCTCCAGAAAAATAATCGCACCACAAAATATAGAAATGTAAAAAGTATAACAACATTTAGATATATTACAATCACAAGTACAACGTTATTAACGAAATAAATAAATAGTCTTTCTCACGGGAGGCATTTCTAGTCGTACACAAACACGAAACCACACTTCCAAAATAAAACTAACGCTGCTTTCCTGTTCTCGGTCGTTCGTATGTCTGCCTCTTCTGTGAATGGCCTCCCTTAACCGTCTGGGCATGGAATACACAAACTCACTGGTTGTTTCCACACTAATGTTACGCTATTCTTACAACACTGCGTCATTATGNTGGGCATGGAATACACAAACTCACTGGTTGTTTCCACACTAATGTTACGCTATTCTTACAACACTGCGTCATTATGTTGTGATTTACTGGATAGGTAATGTTTCCCGACGCTTTTCTCTAGCTCACTCCACAGATGCTCAATCGGATTGAAATCGGACACTGTGGTGAAGTTTTCAGAGTGTGTGGCGTATCATAAAGCAACACGGAGCCGGACAATTTCTGCCGTATGTTTGGGATCGGTATTTTGCTGGAAGTAGTAATCGGTTCCTAAATAAAGTTTCTTGAGGTTACATTAAAATACGCCCATATAACCACATTCGTCTGTATTTCCCTGTATGAATACTAGTTCTACACCAGACGCAGCCATAAAACTTCAGAGAATAAAAATCACCACCGTAATGCTTAACAGTTGCTTGCAGATTCTGGATGTCAAGTTCGGTCTTGGACTTCATCCATACCGAAATGCGGCCATCATTGTGAAAAATTTTAAGTTTACTCTCATCCGAGAACAAAACTCTGTCGCTGAAGTCCTGATTCTTCCCTAGATAGTCTTTAGCGAATGCTAACATCTTCCGGCTTATGTAGGACTTACTTCTTGATACCCTGGCTCTGTATCCGGCAGCATGATTGAGAAATCGTCTTGNATCTTCCGGCTTATGTAGGACTTACTTCTTGATACCCTGGCTCTGTATCCGGCAGCATGATTGAGAAATCGTCTTATACCTACCTGCCGGCCAGTTTCTGTGGACGACCCAATCTTGGCCTGTTCATTAAATCTTTCTATTTTTTAAAACGCTGGATTACACTTTTCACAGTCTAACGACTACGTCCGACAATGTTTGTCAGAATATGATTTGTTTTTACAACATAATGACAACTAGTCACACCACACAACACGTTCGAAGTGGAATAAGCAGCTGTAGGCGACGGAATGTGGAAGTAAGGTGGTAGCCTGTCAATTGTTTTTGTATTCACTAGTATGAATACTTCGGTCCGGCTTAAAATGCATCCAGGGAGAAAGACTACTACTTTATTTCATAAGGAACGTTATACCTATGATAGTAATATATCTGCATGCTAATAAAATTTATTACCTTTATATCTGTGAGGTGCAATTATGTTAGGTTTTTTTTCTCCTGGGGCACGGAAAATATATTGTTTCACGTTGTACTTGCGACAGTACGAATACTTCTTTCTGCCCATGTCTTCTGTATATCTGCGAACCTGGATAACGATTATAAACAACCCTACTATCGGCGAGGAGGCAATCTAAGAACACGCCGCGGAATTCTTCATACTAACTGATAGAAAAATATCGACTCCTTCAATAAGTTCAGCACTCCGAAGGTACATTAGTTTTCAAAGTTCAAAGTATCTGCGCGAGTATGTGCGCATTATAGTTAAAATACAGAAATAGCGTAGTGTTTAAAAACATGCCTCATATATGTTTATACAAGAGCAACTAAGACAGTACGTACCCTCTAATACTGGCTTTGAGTCAATGGCTCTCCTACCTGTGCCTGAAGATGGGCACAGAGCTTCATAAACCTATTGCAAAAGTGGTGTGAATGAGGTTGTACGTGTACGTGCACGTGCAGTTTTTAAACAGTTCCCTAACGTATTTTTTTTGCTGTACGTAAAATTACACAAAAAATGTTTTTGTAATATTTATTTACGTTTTCCGGAAAACTANACGTATTTTTTTTGCTGTACGTAAAATTACACAAAAAATGTTTTTGTAATATTTATTTACGTTTTCCGGAAAACTGTATTTAACAATACGTTGTATATTGGTGTATAGTACACGTTTATCTTTCACTGTAAGAAAGATCACTGCCTTCACTCCAGAAGGAAACACAAGTGTATAGTTTGGAAAAGTAGGAGAGCATAAGTTGCATCTGTCCAGCAAATAAATCGCAGCCCCCTCCCCCCTAAGTATACTGGCTTCATTTTCCGAACTCAAGAAACTATATAAGATTTGTACAATTTAAACAAGTCTACAATAATATGGTATTAATACTATTGAAATACGTAAATATCATCCTATATACGCTCTGATAAATAATGAAATCAAAATATACGGAACAGTTACCATAATGAGCTATATCATAAATAAATAANTATATACGCTCTGATAAATAATGAAATCAAAATATACGGAACAGTTACCATAATGAGCTATATCATAAATAAATAAATACCGGATATCATAACTCAATTCATAATGAAATAAATCTTACAGTCCTGGAATAGAAATAAAACGCATAATTTACAGTATAAATTAAATACAAAAATGTAACGAGACAGTTAATAATATTACTCGCAATCGTTTTTATAAAAGACTAAATTACTAAAATTGAGGTCTCAAAAATTGACGTATTTTAAAACGGCACAAGGTCTACCTTTCTAGAGCTGAGGTTCCACTTGACGAGTTAAGGTTTTAAGAAGAAAAGTTTATAAACTGTCCCTCAGGGCGGTTGAATATTACTTCACTCCACAGTACAGACATAACATCTGAGTTAGTAACGTACATTTATGCNAAAACGGCACAAGGTCTACCTTTCTAGAGCTGAGGTTCCACTTGACGAGTTAAAGTTTTAAGAAGAAAAGTTTATAAACTGTCCCTCAGGGCGGTTGAATATTACCTCACTCCACAGTACAGACATAACATCTGACTTAGTAACGTACATTTATGTTATTAACGTATTTTTATTTTCTTAACAATTATGCATTAATCGTTTAGATTTTAACTGCATAATGAACGGCAAAGTAAATAATTAAAGGCAATAAACGTCTACAATCGTATTTTTTAAACGTTAATACTTAATGCTGAATATCAATGGCAAATTACATGAAGTTAAGTAAGTGCCTTGCGCCTAGCAAAGTTAAGGTACTTCATATTTTAAAATGTCTCAGTGGACGTTGGTGAAACAGTACTTTCTACTTCCACATACCCCTAGAAGCCAATCCTCACACGAACCATCGAAAATTCTGCGTGACACTTCTGACACGTAAAGCGGCTTCTCTATAAAACCCAGCGGACTTTCACTCCGCGGTCATCGCCATGTGTAGAGAAGGAAGGCTGCTCAGTTCGAGCTTGCTACACTTAAGGGCATCGTAAAAGAAAACTTCCTACGCTGCGCAGCAGAATATGCTCCCGATCCACACCGCCACTGTATGCAAAAATTACACAAAGGCAAGAGATGGCCGATTTCTTTTTTTAAGCGGAAGACACGAGTTTGTTGTTTCCTCACTTGTCAACCATAATACTCCCAGAAGATACTACACTGCAATGTGTTTGTTATAGTCTGTTCGCGGTTTCGTCACACTTTTTGAATCGAACCTTTGAAAAATCACCCTACGCATGACGTGTTCGGTTGTTTCGTAAGTATGTCATGTATAACAAGCGTTTTATGCGCGTGCTAACATAGAAGTGCTCTATTTGTTATTAAATTGGTCTTTAAGTAATATTTTATTTACAACTTCAGAAAAGTTGGAAGTAACCTTGAATGGATTATACTTTACAGAATCTAGATCAACCCCTTATTTACCGTCACTGCTCTGCTAGACACTAGAGAGTGCAGAATTCGTCGGAACAAACGTTTATAGTCCATTCACACGATTACTTCCAACTTTTCTGAACCACTGATAAAGTTATACTTTCAGGATATTCCTCCGCATCATACAAACACAGCTTAACCGAGTCTAGGAAATTACACCAAAGGGACAACACATCGCATTCATGCGCACTCGGTGTAATAATATTTTGCAGAAGAACTATTTCTTACTAGGCATTGCCCACACGCCTATTTCTCCCTGTCTTTATCCATATTAATTATAAATGAAATATTATAATTTATAGGTAAAATATATCTACAAGTTCAACTTAACCAAAAATAAGGTAGAATTATGTAAACACAAGTATAAAAGGCCTGTGATACATGGTATATTTAGAAAAAAACCAAATACGTTCTTCTTGAGGGGATTTTACAAATGTTTGATTAAGAAAATGTGAAGAAACCGCGAACAGNAAAAAAACCAAATACGTTCTTCTTGAGGGGATTTTACAAATGTTTGATTAAGAAAATGTGAAGAAACCGCGAACAGATACAAAGCAACTTATTAATTGAAGGAGCGTATGCTTTATTCCCCAGCGAGGAGACGGATCACAGCGTTACACACATAGACTAGTGAATATTCGCTTCTGTAAGTTGTGTGCCATGACATGGAAAAGTACATACGCATCAAAAAACGCGGAAACATAAAACACTACGAGTTGCAGTCGCAAGAACGCATTAGTTAACACTTGCTGCTTGCTCTGCCAAACATTTCTGCACTTTTACAAGGAATTCTTTAGAAACTGGCAACCAAGACAATTTTTGTAACACTACAAGTGAACTGGAGTAAATATTACGAAATATTGTAAAACTATTGCTGAATTTCAACAAGCAAGTAGACTACCGTCGATTTCAAGTTTATAATAAAGATGGAGCTACATAAACAATTTAGAATGTTTCTTAAAACAAAGTGTGGTATCGACACAATATTTCATTTGTTGAGTGAGTGAGTAAGTTAAGAGATTTGGGCGGCTCTTAACAACGAGGTCTTGAGAGCCGATGAGGGTGATTGAGGTGAGCATGGAGCAGTGCCGGAATTTAAGGGCGGGAGAAATGGGAGACCCTGAGAAAACCCGCCGACCAGTGGCATCGTCCGACACGATTCCCACATGCGAAAATCCGGGAGTAGCCCGGCCGGGGATTGAACCAGGTTCGCCTTGGTGGAAGACAAGCAGGCTAACCGGTCAGCCACCGCGGCCCCCATTTGTAGAGTCAAAAGAAAATCTTTAGCAAATAGTTCTCAAAGAATTGTCTGCAATGTGCACAAAAACGTTTTACTGTGTGCTCTGTAGAGTAGGAGGGCCGCGGTGGCTGAGCGGTTAGACTGTTCGCCTCGCACCAGGCGAACCGGGTTCAATTCCCGGCTCGGTCACTCCCGGATTTTCGCAAGTGGGAATCATGCCGGACGATGCCGCTGGTCGGTGGGTTTTCTAGAGGATTTCCAGTTTCTCCCGCCCTTGCATTCCGGTGCTGCTCCATTCTCACCTCATTTCACCCTCATCGGCCCTCAAGACTTCGTTGTTAAGAGCCGCCCAAATCTCTCAACTCAAATCTGTAGAGTAGGCAAAAATGAAGCTTGTTATTCCTTATTCCCGACATTAAAATCTGGCGTACGGTGCTGACACGGTTTTTGTTGGATGGGCGCTGCGCAAAGAGCGCTCGTTCCTGGAGGTATCGCAAGTGGGTTCAGGAAGAGATTTGACTTCTGCGAGGCGCTGTCGACCGTTGTGGGTTGTCCTGGACACGGTCCGGCGGACATGATACTTCCCTAATCAAAAAAATTAGTCGGAATGGGTTAAGTTGGATGTCAGATAAATCGGATGGCGTGCAGTACGAAACACTGTAAACATGTTTTGTAAATTTTACTGAGAATATCTTTGTTCATTTACAAATCTTAAAAAAAAAAATTCATTTCTTGTAAAATGTCTTCTTTGTAAAGTTACAAGAGAAATATTTATAATACAATTCTAGAAAAACGTTTGCACTTTTCAGGAATGATTTTAAATCCCGAATTCAAAGTTAAAAATTATTATATTCTGTGATAACTATAGCACATAAAATAAGTGAATGTGTGTACTTTTGACGTGCTATTAAATAATAATTAACTGGCGGAAAAATTATTATTTTTCCTTACATTCTTTCGAGTGTAGGAAACTTCACTGCCTATGACATTACTTTCCTAGGAAAGATAGGCTGATACGATAATGTGGCTGTATGTATTTCCGCATCCCAATATTTTTTTGTTACCAACCGAACAGACTGTAATATNGCTGATACGATAATGTGGCTGTATGTATTTCCGCATCCCAATATTTTTTTGTTACCAACCGAACAGACTGTAATATCATCTTGTAGGTATGTAATATTAATAACTGCTGTCTCGACACTAACCTTCGTTAAACAATATATTCTGGATCTATATTTACTCATCAGTTTTTTTCGAGAGCACGAAAAATATATTTTATTCGCACATCTTAATAATGAAGGTCGAAATATAAGCCTATAATATGTAAGATGTATTTTTGCAAGAACATTTTTTGTTGCCGTACAAAATATTTTTTGACAACAGGGTTTCCAATGAAAGTCAGGCCTTTACACAAAAGGCATTAGTGCAGTAATAACACTCAACTGTTAGTCGAACGCAAGAGATACAATCCGCTGCTGCATGAACATGACGCCGGGAACAACTTGAAATCGACTCCCACAGGCCTCGCACTGCGCCTTGGATAGGATATTGAATTTAAACGATAATANATGTGGCTGTATGTATTTCCGCATCCCAATATTTTTTTGTTACCAACCGAACAGACTGTAATAATATCTTGTAGGTATGTAATATTAATAACTGCTGTCTCGACACTAACCTTCGTTAAACAATATATTCTGGATATATATTTACTCATCAATTTTTTTCGAGAGCACGAAAAATATATTTTATTCGCACATCTTAATAATGAAGGTCGAAATATAAGCCTATAATATGTAAGATGTATTTTTGCAAGAACATTTTTTGTTGCCGTACAAAATATTTTTTGACAACAGGGTTTCCAATGAAAGTCAGGCCTTTACACAAAAGGCATTAGTGCAGTAATAACACTCAACTGTTAGTCGAACGCAAGAGATACAATCCGCTGCTGCATGAACATGACGCCGGGAACAACTTGAAATCGACTCCCACAGGCCTCGCACTGCGCCTTGGATAGGATATTGAATTTAAACGATAATATACAGAAGGAACGAACCTGCAATGTACTTTATTTGTTGGAGCTAGTTTTTTGTCCCAACAAGGAAACTCTATAATCGCTTCCGTTTGCCCGTGGCGTAATCGTGCGACGAGCCATCGCTCGTATCTCCTCTGCCCGCTAGCATATATTGGCTGTGAACATGTCTGACGTACGTCAGATTTGTTAAGGGTGTCGAATACCATACAAATTATATAATAATAATGTTTGTACCAAACATTGTTCAACTTGTACATATTGTATACAATGCCATTTTAGTTTAATAAAAATGTTTTACTCTTTATATTTTTTTAAAATAATTTTATGTCAAATCCAAAATTCCCCTGTATTTCTGCAGCCATCACACCAAATACAAAATTGTACAAACGAAACAAATTAAAAAAGTAAACTAATGCTGTGGGCTACCAGGTAACACACATGTAATCACCAAGTAACAGACCATGTTTATAAATTAAATGTTAAATATAATTTTTTGCATGTTTTAAAATTTTTTTTAAACTGCATGAACTGTTTTTTGGTGATTACATATAAGTCAAGCGGTAGCCCACGACATTAGTTTGCGTTGTAATTTTTTTCATTTGTACAACATAGTTAGTATTTACTATTATGGCTGCAGCGAAACAGAAAAAATTTGGATGTGACATCAAATTATTCAAAAAATATATTGTGTAAAATGTTTTTATTAGAAGAAAATGTCATCTCGTACAAAGCGAACAAGCTGAAAAACGTTTGGTACAGTTATAAAATAAATAATTTTTTGGTATCTAACGCTTTTAATTTTAAGACCCTGGCCACACTGTCAAAATTTTCCGTCAAACTGCTTTCAATAAGTTTGGTAAAATTAAGTTGGAAGGCTGTGACGACGTCGAAACACAATTAACGCGGCCATGTTTGTCTGAAAAAGTTGGATGCTCCACCTTTCATCAAACATTTTATGTATTGAACCTGCTCTAAAATTTCGTGGATGTTTGACGAGTTCAGTCAATCAGATTCGTGCGCATTGAAAACGGTTATTTCCGACCCTAATAAAGTTTAAAATTGCCACCAGTAGCTAGAAACGAAATAAGATTATGGAGCTTATAAATCTATATAATATCATCAAGAAATTATTGCTGTTGGGAAGCGCACGCTGAAAGGAAATAGTATAAAATTAAAGGCAATTATTTTTATCGCTCAATAAATATGCACGATAAATACATTTTAGGTTTTTTTTTTCAGAGGAGAAAATAAATCGCAAAAATTTTAATACTCCTTTCTGCATGGTAATACAACAACATTGTCCAGCTTTAAAAATTATGTTTAAATAAAAATCAGGCTACGCCCGCCAAAACAACTTTGACAGTATGACATTTCCAAACACATTCAAGATTATCTGGCCAAATTTATTTGTTGGCAAAATTTGATGGCTGTATTTCGTCTTGAAATTTTATTGTCAAATATATTGGAATGATAAAATTTGAGTGCGACAGATGCTATAGAAAGAGAAGTGTAGTAGCCGATGAGGGTGAAGCGAGGCGAGTATGGAGCAGCGTTGGAATGCAAGGGTGGGGAAAACGGGAGATTCCCGAGAAAAACCGCCGACCAGCGTCATCAACCAGCACGATTCCCACGTGCGAAAACCCGGGAGCGTTTCCGCCCGGTATCGAACCCGGTTCGGCTTGGTGAGAGGCAAGCGCTCTAGCCGCTGGGCCACCGCGGACCCTAGAAAGAGGTGTGATGGCTCACGGCAATGGCGTCACAGTAAAAAGTAAGCGATTACAGAGCTACCTCATGTCAAGTGACGAAAGTAGCTCGGAAAACACGGACAAAATCTTGTATGGTTTCGTTTTTTCTACAGTTTATTTATTCTCGATGATGTAAATAGCATAGCAGTCAACTGCAGACAGCTTACACACTTCGTCTGGCGCACGTCGTGGGCGTGGCATGAGGGTTAGTGCCGCCTCTTTTAGCGCACCACACGCGATAATGAGACCCGGGAAGGTGTGAAGGGAGTGGAGTGGTTTGGACGGCTCTTAACATCGGGGCCTTGAGATCCAATGAGGGTGGAGCGGAATGAGTATGGAGGAATACCAGAACGCAAGGGCGGGAGAAACCCGCCGGCCAGCACGACACCCACGTGCAAACATATGGGAGCGACCCCGGCGGGAGGCGAGCTCTTTAGCCGCTGCGTCACTGCGACAAGGAGTGGCGGGAGCTGAAAACTTTACTGTGATGCGAATATACACCACCGTCAACTCCCAGAAACCGCGTATCTAATATGATGTCATCTAATGACTTGGTTTCTTAAACTACTATCTATGTTTTAAAACAGCCCACCAAACTATATTTTTTGTGTGTCTGAGACACACTTTCAACATTAGTCAGTTGTGCAAGAACACAAACAAGGGAGCGTGTTGGGGAAACCATGAAATTCGTAAAATAAATAATTGTCATACATTTGAAAGATCTACTTCTCGATGTCGGAGCAAAACTTAGGTTCGTACAGTAATTTTCGTCGAAAAAAAAAAAGCCCTGATAGGGATACACTTTGGTATTATCGTGTAAAGCATAACGTACCTATCTGGTAACGACAAAACTAAATTATATTATAGAAACCAACCTCACCCGCTGCACCTTTCAAGTTATCTGACGGGCTACGACGAATTCTGTGTGAAGGAAGTGCGCCTGTAAGCGACACGCTCCCATTTTTACGCGCGCCTCTTAATTTGTTGCCTTGTCGTTTAATTTGCATTTACACTGTTGTTACTTTTGATCTTGGGCAATTTTGTATTTTTTGTGCTGCTTATACATGCAGGTTTTTACGTAGGGGAGAGTGGGGGAAACGCGAACGCGGGGTAATGCCGAATTCAATGGTTCTAATATGTTACAAAGAGATANACGTAGGGGAGAGTGGGGGAAACGCGAACGCGGGGTAATGCCGAATTCAATGGTTCTAATATGTTACAAAGAGATAGCCACATTTCACTTGCCGCCGTTTCAGAGATCACGCCACCACTAGTGCCAGTCAACAACACGGGAGACGTGGATGCACGTACTTATCAAGGTATGCAATTATCAATATTTTGT
>NQII01000376.1:504583-598503 GCA_002778355.1 Clitarchus hookeri
GGGGGGGGGGGGAAATTACTTTGAAGGGAAAAAAAAAATAGATATTGATGAATACATAAATATTAATCGAGACAAAGTCACGAAATAACAAGTCACCTTATTTTTTCAACACACCTCGTACACCTATCAAGTGCTTGCTGTTTCGAAATTTCCAATAAGTCTACGAATATGCGAATACCGAGTAGCCTATACTGGAGGCAATGAGCAAGCGAGTAATTTAAAAACTTGGTTTGATTTTTTTTACTTGTGTCATGGTAAGTTTCCGGACATGTTTTTCTATTAAAAACATTATCTACTCAGTCCAGTCGCCTCCAAAAAACCTAGGAGTGAATCTTGCAACTATCATATATGTTAAGAAAAACGTGCCGTACCAAGTTGGAATACGTACGTTAACAGCAGCCATTCAATTTGTAACACGGTAACTGCTACGAACTTTTGAGTTACGTGTGTCTGTAGGCATGTTCCCAGTAATTATTATTTAATAATAGCCTCGAGGGAAGTCCTGGTCGGCAACTACCAACCCCTGCCCCTCCTACACACGCACACGTATGGATTAGCTTCAGCAGGCAAGGGGAACCAACACTTCAGTTATCGATCTGCCGATATGAACTGTTGACAATAATGGCTCCACGCAGAGGCTATTCTTAAGCTGGAAATCGTAGTCTAGAGACTTGTTTGGCAAAGAAAATCAACCCTATTCCATTGAATGATATACTTTCTTGAAATGCATCCTCCTATACACACTAATTAATACTATACCTGGTTCGAAGTTACTACATGATCACTTTTGAAATTCCTACTCAATTTTCTTTTCAACTTATTCTTCCATCGCCACATGTAGACACAAACGTTAGCAATGACCTAATGGTTGGTTGTCCTACACGTATGTCGAAGCGACATACATACAATTGTCACAAACGCAAAAACATTTGTAACATTACGCAAACTCTTTCTCTAGCGTGCATAAAAAAAAAAGAGACTTCAATAGCCATAAATCTAGAAACTTAACAGTTTTCAAAGACAAAGATGAAACTGATTTTAGTGATTCGCTGCCCTTCCAAAATCATTGCATATAAGGCAGCCAAGGAAAAGCATAGGTTCGAGTTTTTTTTCTTTCAAAAGGTATTTTCAAAAATGTTCAACTTCGAATATAAAACCAGATGTAATTCTAAAATGACTTTTACTGGACAAATTCAAAATTAAATGAACAGCATAAATATTTAAGCCACTATAATACAGGTACTATTAAAGGTACGTAAAAATATGTTACTTCATCTACACCACAAGAGAATATTTGAATCTTTGCAGTTCTTCACTATTTGAAGAGAAAATATTAAACTTGGGATATTGGTATAGCTTTTTTTCATGTGTATACGTACACTGCACGAGATGCTGTGATCACTACATAGTATAAAAGGAAGTCCCTGGCGCACGTCTGTCTGTCTGTCTGTATGACTGCGCTAATCTAGAGAACCACTACACGGATTTGGATGCTGTTTTTACTGTTCTGATCTGCATTTATCGAGAAAATTTTGTGTGTATTAAAAATTGCCCTAGCACTTATAGGAGCTGAGCATTAACGGTATAAGTGAATCAAGTCGGGGAAAAAAGTTTTCCGCCAGCGCGCTCTCATGGAATACGCTGCCTAATCCTTTACAAATATAACAAGATTATGTACAAAAGAATTGTGTAAAATTAAAAGATCTACAGAAACGTCAGCGGTAGCATATATCTACACTGAAGAGCCAAAAAACTGGTACACCCGCCTAATATCGCGTAGGGTCCCCGCGAGCACACAGAAGTGCCGCAAGACGATGTGGCATGGACTCGACTAATGTCTGAAGGTATGCAGGAGGTATTGAAATCTGAGCCAATTTGAAAAAGGGTTGCACGTCTGTCAAGTTTAATGATTCTCGTCAGTCGTCGTTTGTCCCGTTCGTTCGCGATCTTTTTCCGATGTCGAAGATTTGATGTTTTACCGGATTCCCGATATTCACGGTACACACGTGAATTGGTCATCTAGCAACTTTGCCAGACGCTTGTTGTCTTATATAGGCGCTGCCGACCGCATCGCGTTACTCAGATTGGTTCCATACCTCTGTTATTTGCATACGCACGCCTACACCAGTTTTTTTTGGCTCTTCAGTGTATATTTAATAGATAAGTAGTAATAAGCGTATTTCCAATTTAAATTACACAGTAAAAAAAAACTTAAAATTAATTGTCTCTTCAAACCATAACGAACTTAATCTTTAACAAAATAAAATTCATAATTAAAACTCTTAAATGTAAATAAGAAATGTCCTTTACAGCACACAATTATCACCAATACATTAAAAGTTATGAAAAGTTTTGTGAAAAAGTAATTTCTGAAATCGATTGCGTTTATTACAGGCAAATTAAAGTGAACAAGAAAGAGAATCTAGGTTGACTAATAACCGAGAAAGGAATATTTTGCAGAGAGAAAAGGAGACTGCTGCTGAACGTCGAAAAAATTAATGAATTATTGTTCGCAAAATGCAATACGCAAACACAAGTCTATTACTCAGTAGATACGGTACTCGACAGTGAAGAAGCTGTGCACTATTACACAGAATTTCTTAATTCATTGAATCCTTCTGGCATGCCACCACACAAACTGATTTTAAAAGTTGGAACTCCCATAATTTTATTGCGAAATATAAACCCACCAAAATTATGCAACGGGACTCGATTACAAATAAAAAGTTTAAAAAGGTTATTTCATTGAAGGTACTATTCTAACTGGCTGCGGTATTGGAGAAACTGTTTTAAAACCTAGAATACCAATGATTCCCTCGGATTTGCCTTTTAATTTTGAAAGAGTCAAATTTCCAATAAGAGTTTGTTTTGGTATGACCATAAATAAGGCACAGGGTCAAAACTTAATGTGGCCGGAGTGGATTTGAGTGGAGCATGTTTTTCACACGGACAACAATACGTAGCCCTTTCGCGTGTCACGTCAAACAGAAATCTTTTTGTACTAGCAGTCTGCGGCAAAACGATTAATGTTTAATACAAAGACATTTTCTAAACCACTATCATATAATATTGTTATATTAGAGATGTGTAAATGTGGATAAAACGAAAGAGGTAGGTATGTCAGGATCGTGGTAAATGGAGGTCCATATTCTCTGCATACCCCTCTGGGAGACAGGCGTGACGTGTATATATGTTATATATGATAGTAGTTTACTCATTTATCACATAATATTGTAATTGTCTTTTCCCAATTTATTTATTAATCTGTTCAAAAAAGTACAGCCCTGTTGTTATAGTTTAAAACGCTGTTCTACAGAAGAATTACAGTGATTTTTGCTGACTGACACTTTTCAGCCACCACATTTATATTTCAATAACAAAATTTACGAACAGGCAACAAAATATCGACTTTCATTACTGTTTTAAAATGTACATTTACATTGAAATATTCCATTTTTTTAAAACTATAATAGACACAACTGCTTAAACTGGGACCCATATGAAAGGTCCCGTAACAACACGAAATTATAGTTTGCATGACTCGGGGCACGAATATTGCTTCTCAGTTTTCTTACAACATTGAAGTAAAACCCGCTCATTAGATATCGCACTATGGTACCTCTTTTTCAAACTAGAAAATACAAAATTAACGAAGTCGTATTAGAAAGACTTAATGTTACAATGTGACCACTATAAAGCGTTTGCAACCACAACGTGGAAGTTGCTATGTCCAGTGATAAACTCTCCGGCCTCTCTCCACGTGTTCAGTTTTTGTGTAGATATTATTTAATGGTATAGTGCCCACTACTAATGCACATATTAAAACCTCAAAAGTGAGTAGCAAGAAATTGTAATTCTACTTCCTGGAGTTTGCAGAGGGTTTTAATACCAGGAAGGAGCGATGGAAAAAAAACATTGGCGGCAAACAAATTAGAATGTCAATGAAAGGACCGCTTTCACACAGATCAGCAATATGTGTTTTTACGTAGTTAAAAAAAACTCTTTAAGAAGTTTTTCATGTGCGCTAATTCGGCGGCAGGCATAGCGAGCGTAGGAACCTGGAAAAGCACGGCGGGGCGTCACGCTGCAACTCCTTCCTCACTTCATTTGCCGGCGAGAAATTGCCTCTTGGCGCAGAGACCTACCGCACCACGCGCCACTGACCGCAAGTTAGCGCACACTGCATACTTTCAGTGAGATGTCCAGTTACGTCCCATTACAGGGCACTGCCTACCGGCTGGCAGCTGCGAAATTTAAATAGGAAATCTCACCTCAGTGCGTTAATTTTAATGATAGGCGTTTCAAACAAACTGTATTATTCAAGAGTGTTTTAGGAGAAGATCCCTACGAGCGTATATTTTCAATATAAAAAGCCAGTACGTACATTTCTGAGAAACATACATTTTAAGAATCCTTGCAAACAGGCTATACATGTTATGGAAACATCTCCGCTGTATGGAACTACTTCTAAAAAATTCGTGAATACATTTCCTTTAAAACGCCTAGCTTTAAAATTAACGCACTGAGACGAAATTAACATGGGACTTCCGATTTAAATTTTGCAGCTGTCAGTCGCTAGACAGCGCCCTTAATGGAGCGATCAATGCAGCTCCGTCAAACTGGCGTACAGTAATCCCGTGCTCTTCCTTGCAGTTAAAAATTACCCAGTTAACACCCAGGGGTGTGGTTTAACTTCCTCGCCAATTGTATCCCACCATTTTCTTGTCGTCATATAATAGTTTTGCTAGACCGGTTGAGAATGTCATCTATTTGCTTCAACCTCGGTGGCTGAGCGGTTAGACTGCTCACCTCTCACTAAGGCGAACCCAGGTTCAAACCCAGCCGCGTCACTCTGGATTTTCGCAAGTGGGAATCGTGCGCGACGATGCCACTGGTTGGCGGGTTTTCTCGGGGATCTCCCGTTTCCCCAACCCTTCCATTCCGACGCAGTTCCATTCTCACTTCATCGGCTCTCAAGACCTCGTCGTTAAGAGCCGTCGAAATCTCTCAACTCAACTATTTGTTTCAACTAGTAATTATTCGTAAATTTAACTGAAAATTACAAATAAACCTACAAAAACCGACATGGCACGGCAGCAGATGCTGTATTTTATTTCGTCTTCAATCTGCTTTGTTAGTTGGAGCAACATCGACTGAACAGAAGCAGAATAGCAACCTGTTCGTCCAGCATGTTTATTCTGTGCTAGCGAACCCGCCCGGCTTCACCCGGGTACAATTGAGTTTTACAGTGATACACTAATAAATAAATTGAAAAAAGACAATTCATTTATGTAAAAACAGAATTATAAAATTATATTATGTTGGCCTAGGTTTTGAACTGATTACAGCAACACAAAATAAAGGAAATATTTTTTACCCGATAGCCAAGAAGTAGGGTATTGTTTATGGAGTACCTACATACCCAGTTTCATCAAAATCCGTTCAGCCGTTATGGAGCTGAGTGGTAATAAACAAACAAACAAACAAACGCATACACACACAGACTTTCGCATTTGTAATATTAGTACGATCGCCGAAGCTAGTTTGCTCCATGAAGTAATTTTCTTTGCTTCTGCGCCAGAGATAGCGCTTTGTCTCTCGCGAGCGATTCTGTACACCATAGTTTACTTCTGACACTAAAATTAGCTTCGTCGCAAGATATTGCCTCAAGAAAATAACTTCAGCAGTTTTGAGGGGCCACGATGGTTTATTAATTGTATTTCAAAGCTTTGTTAAATTGAGAGCAGCAAAAATGACAATAGAACAGATGTAAGCCATGAAGTACAACATACACTAACACGGCTGGAGACTAAATCATAACTAAAGCACATCACTAAGTCATAACTTGAAGTCATCAAAAGTATGATTAACACTGGCGTAATAAAGGTAAAGGCATCTGGAGAGTCAAGTAGGCTATATATAATAAAATAGCATTACAGAGTGTTGTCAGTCGTAAGGAACGATGGCAGGATATCAGGAGACTAAACGAAAGAAGATATAAGCACGACCTGAAATAAATACAAACAACACTCTAAGATAATTACATGAAAAATAAAACGTAGCGCATGAGACATAACTTGGCGAACTGTCATATATTATGTAACATTTTAACACAATACGTCACAAGATGTTATCCCAGTGTCAGAACTGGGAAAATAAGAATGACCGTAAAATCTGCAGGAGTCATTCTGCTATCAGACACTACAGCTGCTCGAAACGGTAACAAAAAACTAAGGAAGGTAGTAGCAAAATTATTACTGTATTGAAAGCAGGGAAACATTAATTAAGGAAGAAGAAAAATACTAACTTGAAAGTATTGGGAGTGTGAGAAGAAACATGGTATACGCAATATAAATAACAAAGAGAAGCAATTTCAAACATCTTATTAAAGTGAACCAAAGCATTACAAAATTCCAACCTAAATACTTTTAAAGCATTGTTTCAACGAACAACTCTCTTTAGCATGAAATACTTAATATGAACCAAAAAGAATTATTTACTTACACTGTAAAAAATAAATGTAAATTTTTACATACAAATTTTTTGGCAATTGTACATTTTTATGTGTAATTTGTATAAACAACTACAGTGTGTAATTTTGTAAAACTTTTCTTAGGAATCCAGAGAGTTGGTAAAAATACTAGAATGTATAGCTCTGTAAACATATTAATGTTAATTTACGCACTTGAAGTATGTGTATAAACACACCCACCCCTTGTACTAATACTCCTAAATTGCGTATTTTTACTAATACATGATCGTTGTATAAACTCAATATCTGTGTACTTTTACGTTATTCATTGTGTAACTTTACAATGATCATGTATATGTAAAATTACATTACATTCTGGATAATCTGCGNCTTTTACGTTATTCATTGTGTAACTTTACAATGATCATGTATATGTAAAATTACATTACATTCTGGATAATCTGCGAGTGTTGAGTTACACATACAATATTTCAGTAATATTACCTTTTTATGTACAAATTGGAAAAACTAGTACAGGATCCATTATTTATAAAAGGCGATACCGGGCGCCAGAAGGCGCCCATAACTCGCTTATCCCAAACAATNTAGTACAGGATCCATTATTTATAAAAGGCGATACCGGGCGCCAGAAGGCGCCCATAACTCGCTTATCCCAAACAATTAACTTAATACAGTATGTGTAATGTTCCAATAATGTTTCTAGGAATTCAAAGACAATTACAAGTATATGTTCAAAACATAGGAATGACGCCGACGCTTTGTTAACAGTAACATGGACTTGAAACTATATAATTTGAAAATTGTGCAAAAATACCTGTATTTCAAGTAATACAAATAATCTGCGATTATACAAATTTTAACGTGCAATTTACGAAAAAAATATATTACTAAAGTACACAAGACCATCTAGCGATAGGAAGTAGAACTATTTCCAACTTCATTTATGTGTTCAAAAAGAAACTAAACTCCCGCAAAGTGTTACTAAAAATCCCCTACAAACTCCGAGAAGCGATTCCTTACAAATACACACACGTACACGCACGCCCCACTAGTCTAAGGACTTTTCTAAAGGATATACCCTTAAAAGTGGAGGTAAAACCCATGTTTAATGCAAATAAAACATGCAGTATCTGAACTTAATCTTAAAGTTTCAGTATACTGCGTTGTCAATCGCAGATGTGCAATGCATTATAAATTGCTTTGCCAATATTAACTACATCCATGAGAAAATAAGGGTTGGCACTCCATTTGTAAATGAAACAATGCGACCTTCCTGAATTAAGTGAGGATTTATCTGTTGATGTAAGCAGTATAGTTAATTTAGCAATTAAAAAGTTGCCTTGTGATATTACGTTGCACCTCACAGTTTTCGAAAAATGGATGCTTAAAGTTCTAAACGGTGGAAGTGTTATGCCTGTGACATAGGCAACACTCAACACACACGAGATGCAGAGGTAGCACTGGAGGGGCACATTAGTGACCAGGACTGCGAAATTAACACAATACGATAATTGAAAGATCACAGGAACTGTTCGAACCTCACAACATCAGCTGCAATACAGGCATTGTATCTCCGAGACATGACTGACGTACATTTCTGAACACACCGTTCAACGCTCGAATGAGGTCAGCAGCACCAATTATTCTCGGAAAAGAATCTCTTCTGACCCCTTAAGTGTCGCACACACACACACGCACACACACACACACGATTTAATGTGGCCCCACACGAAAAAATCCAGTGGCTTCAGATCCGAGAATATCGCAGGTCATGTCACACGACCTCCGCGGCCAATCCAGTGATAACCAAATTTTGTTGTCAAGTACTCGCGCACAGTGATTGCGAAGAGTGTCGGCGCGCCGTCATGTTGTAGCCGCATACGTCGGTGAATGTCCACATACGTCGGTGAATGTCAAACAGAACATCTTCCAGTAATTCGGGTAATGTTACTTGCATAAATGCCAGGCACATATGTCCGATCAGCCGTTGTGTTAGCAAGTGTAGTCCAAGTAACATATCGCCAACTAGACCACCATAAATTCACATAAAATTGTACCTGGTAACCGGACGTGTGGGTGGCATGCGTGTTGTCATCGGACCACAAATGCATTATGTGTACATTCTACACTCCATCATGCGTGAAAATCGCTTCATCAGTGTACAGGATATGCGATGCAAGTCCAGGATTACTGTTGAACTGTTCCAGATAGGACTGCGCGAATTGGGTCCGATGGCGATAGTCGTCTTCATGGAATGCCTGTACCTTCTGGTAGTGGGATGGGTGTAGAAGTTGTTCTTTCCAAACCCCCCACACAATGATGTGGTCGCTGGCCAGCTCACGTGCCACTTCACATGTGCTTATAGACGGCTGCTCCTCAACACGCGCCAGTTCCTCCTCCTCAAACAGTACCATGCGCAGTGTTCACGGACGGCCCGAATATGGTTTCACTACCTGTGGTAGGTTCATACCCAGTGGTATAAAGGTTGCGTACAGCATGCAACACATCCATTACAACACACAAAGCCCTATCCTTACCTGCAACGTTCACGTTTCTCGCAGTCGTCTCGTAATTGACTCAAATGTGGCGTGGTAGATGCCTGCCTGGATATCGTTCCGCATATAAGCGTTCGGCTGCTCGTCTGTTACTTTCACGTCGTCCATACACTAACAGAATACATTTCAACTCTCGCCATGTGTATCACTCCATGATCACACGTGTAGCAGTTTGAAAACCTACTCACGCAGACACGAAGCACACAAGTGACTGCATGACTTATTGACAGCCGGCGATATCTGGTCATTTGAAGAGTATGGTCCCGCGGTCAACAACACTAACCCTATACAGGTCCTATTCCTTACAAGTTCATTTCTGTTTACACCATCACCTATGGTTGTGGGCGCCTTGCCCACCGCTCCATCGTTACTCTATGGTACATTTTACCCTTTTTTTTTTAGTTTACACGACATACTCACACCTATGGTTGTGGGCGCCTTGCCCGCCACTACATCACACCACTCCACATTGCGGTTTTGCTCCCTCATCACCTTCTCCTCTGTGTCCATACCTCCATCTTATTCCGGTTTCAGTTACCCTTTCATGATATCTTAAATCTCTGGTTCCGCGGGCTTTCGGCCCACAGTTCCTCGTTACTTCATTCCTTTACCACTATATTATTATTTATTATTTACCCCCTAAGTTGGCCGACCTTCTGTACGTTTGTAATCCCCGATGTTGTCACCTCTGTATTGCTGTCCTATAATCTCACCATGATGCGGGTTTTTTGCACAAATTTTTCCCGGTGTGCCCTATGACTAATCATAGTTTCTTTTGCAGTTGTCCTTGCTGTTCCTCGCCAATCACTACTGTGGAAGAGCGCATAAGCGCTGGAATATACGCATCTCTTTTTAATTGTTATTGTATCTTGTATCTCTGTATGTGTCATTATGAAATAATAAAATAACTATTAAATCAAATCAATTAAATGTCCCTCCAGTGCTAACTCTGCAGCACACGTGAGGTGCGTATTGCCTATGTCGCAGGCATAACACATTCACTGTTTAGAACATTATACATCAATTTCTCGAAAACTGTGAGGTGTAGCGTAATAACAGAAGGCAGGGTGTTATTTTTAAATAAATTAACCATACTGCTTACGCCAACAGATAATGNAGGTGTAGCGTAATAACAGAAGGCAGGGTGTTATTTTTAAATAAATTAACCATACTGCTTACGCCAACAGATAATCCTCGCATGTTCTGGAGGGGCGCATTTTTTCATACACAATATTTTCTCATGGACGGGGTTGGTATCGGCAAGGCGTAGAGAAATTCTTATTTATAATTCGTAAACGGCACTATGGGGCTCATAAGACACAGTATATGTCTGTTCCGAGATGTAATTAAGTAGGAACTGAGATATCGACATCAACTTGGGTTTTTAAAATGGGAATATACTTATTTCTCCCTATAGTACAACATGTTATTATGCGGCGAGTTCATTATTTTGAAAATGCGACGAGCACTTTTCGAGATATAAGCGGGTATTCAAATGTATATGCACTTGGCTGTAGCTATGACGGGGTCGGTTGTTTGTTGGTGGTGTCGATGCTACAGACAAATAAAACGTGTGTTTAATTTGATGTTCATAGCTTGATTACAATTAATTCACCGAACAATAGTGTCGGTTTCACGGTCCACACGAATGCAACAAAAGCATCGAAACCTTGCGGTACATTGTATTTTGCAATGTACGAAAAAGTTTATATCTTTTTTTTTCTGCTCAATGTATACGAACTCTCCGCTGGACATATCCCACAGGATGTCGAAAACTACCCTGCCACAACTACAGTCAAATGCCTATACCTATCAAAATCACCCTAATATATCTAAAAAAAGTGCTAGTCGGATTTACAAAATAATTACGCCACTCAACTCGCCGATTAATAACATGTTAAACTTTTGGGAGAAATGTGTATATTCCCATCTAAAAACCCGAAGTTGATGTCGATATCTTAGTACTTAATTACATTTAGAAATTATAAATCTAAATTTGGATATCTTTTTCCTCATAATTTTTTGTGAGGAATCACCTCCCGGAGTTTGTCGGTGATTTCTAGTTACACGCACAGTAGCTAACAATAATATTGAAACGGATAGTAATGTGAACACATGTATAATATTTCCACTGCAAAGAAAGGAAAATAGTCGAATTGAGTATTATACTTTTCATAAACGTAACACGAACAATGTGAAAATGATGCGAATAAGAATATAGCGTTGATGAGGAAAAAGAAAGTACGGTTTTATTGAATAGCGTACCGATTTACGTTCAACAAAAATATTGGAACTGTGGCAGAACGCACTACATAACACTGGAATAAGGGTTGAACTGAGTCAGAAATAATGAATGCCTCGTTTTAGTCGCTCATCGTCCACCAAGTGAAGCACTTGCAGCTAACAAATGGGGTAGCGAGACGACAGCTGGTGGTATTCCATCATGCTAAAGGGAAAAGTTGCCATCAAATCGTCTCCATGTTACAAATTAGGAAGACCGCAGTATGTAATATTATATATTAGAAGAGTTAGAGCTGAAGATAAGCTTGTTTTACGGCGGCAATTTGGACGTCCCAGGGCTATATCTGTAAGGGAAGAAAATAGCATCGTTAGGCAAATGGGAAAATATCCTATATTAAGTGCTACAAAGATTGCAGCTCGGTTTGAGCAAGATATGGGGAAGAAAGTTCACCCAGCAACATTCAGACGAGTGTTACGGAGGGCAGATTTTCATGGACGTGTGGCAAAGAAAAAAGCCCTGTATTACCAAAACCAATAGAAGAAAAAGAATATTATTCGCTATGGAGTATCTCAAACGGGAATACATGGTGGAACAGTGTAATTTTCTCTGAAGAGAGTAAATTCAACATTCGTTGTTCTGATGGCAGGATAATGGTTTGGCGTAGACGTAGACCAAACGCCGAGCTAGAAGAAAATAATTTACAGGCCACTGTGAAACACGGTGGTGGGGATATTATGGTGTGGAGTTGCATGCATGCAAATGGGGTAGGTAAACTTGCATTAATCGAACAGACCATGGACACACATGTTTATTTAAATGTACTAAAGGAAAATGTAAAAATTTATGCGCAAGAAATGGGAACCTCTGATACCTTCCAAGTTTTACCAGGATAACGATCCAAAACATACTGCCCACGTTGTCCAGTTGTGGTTGTTTTACAACTGCCCAGAAGTAATCAGACAGAACGTCTGTGATATACGTTGAAAAAGGAAGTACGAAAAACACCCATAACATCCAAGGAACATCTTAAACAGAATCGCCAAGTTTCACTAAAAAAACTTGTAGAGAGAATACCAAATAGGCTATGCGAAGTGATAGGTAGGGAAGGGCGGCCTACACAGATTCTGTGAAGCAAACGTTATAATATTTTTGTGACACAAGAACTGAGATATTTATAGCACTCAGGAAATAGCCAGCTATTGATTATGGTTTAAAAGGACTATTAAAACAATTATTGTTTACTTTACACTTTATGTGTTATTGTATAATAAATACGATATTTTATTTTTACTGTAAGATTGAATGGATTATTTGTACATGTCCTCTCCGTTACAATATTTTTGTGAATCTGTGTATATCTGCAACCCACACTTTCAAGATGGCTTTTTATTGCTGTTTTTGTTTATCAAGTTACAGAATGTAGTAGAATACAGAGAAAATTGTAAAAATACATGCACACAGTACGCGGATTTGCACGACAGTCGTGAAAGAGCTGACACAGATGGTAAAATTACTTGATGAAGCAGTGAATCTGTTCAGACATTGTGCATTCACGACAGCTAATCTTCTGTGTATATATTTTTGTATTAGTGAAACAAAAAAACATACATTGTGGTGAGATTACTATTGTAATGCCTGTGTATATTGTCTTGTCGTGGAGTAAAATTACAAGACTGTTACACTTTATTTTCGGCGATATTGTGTTGCAAGACGACAGAGGGGCATATCCGAGTTCATGAGGGATGGAGGTCTTGAATAAAAATAAAATAACTAAATTATATTTTTAATGTATTCACACAGCTATTATTTACAGCATTAAACTATCTATCTCCACTATTACTCTTGTTATTCTCGATGAGCAAAATATTAAATGTCTATCTCAATTGTACTTAAAAGTCCTAAACATTGTGTCTACATTGATTAGTCACTTAATTCTCACTCATTATTTGCAGATATTCAGTCTGTCTATTTCAATGATTCCGATTCCAAATGTCCGTCACTCACGCATCCAGTTCAATAGTCCCGGCCGCCAGTCTCACTCTCCACTGTACTGATGATCACAGACTTCACTCTCGCTGGTCACTGTCGCCGGCACTCGTCACTCAGCTGTCTTCGCACACCTAGCGCACAATCCTCCATACTCTCAATCCCCGGCAAGGAGGCCCGTGGGGGCTTAGTTGGTCTCGCTTGCCCGATCTAAAAGGTACCCGCACCCCGAGTCCCGCTGAGAGAGGCAGATGTGATGACCAGAACATCCATTCAAAGATAACCCCAGAAATTCAATCCGCTGAAGGTCTGGAGCGCACAAATCCCGATACGCTTATTTCGCACTCGCGGCGGCACGCCTTGGTACATCACCGCGCACTTTTCTCGTTGCCGCTCTTGGCACGCTCCTTCGCTCGCTCGAGCGGACGGGGTAAGAGAAGCGATGCGGAGCAGAATGGGCTATTCACGGTAAAGTGAGTACTTTTGAAAGCCCTGTCATTTGGAATAATAGTAAATAAATATATTTTATTTTAGCCGTAGAGGTTAACTTCAGAGTGCGGTGAAATATACACACTGTGTTTATTACTAACATGACAATATTTATTCAAAGAGATGGTTAAAGGNTTATTCAAAGAGATGGTTAAAAGATAAAATATGGCTGAAACGAAAAAGTATCTAAGGCCTCAAAAGTGCTCATTTTACCGTGAACAGCCTATAACAATAGAATAGTAATTTGACACCCTTCTGTGAATATTTACTAATGTATTTTACATGTTATTTTTACTCATTTTCAGGTTAAATTTACCTGGACGTACGGTAAAACTATATTTACATTGTAGGTGTAAAAATACACCGACTTCGGTGGAAATTGTTCTGTCACATAGGTTTGTGTAAAACTACACAAATGTTTTAGTGTACATTCAAAGTGGGAATAGCAGAGTACCACAGAAATCCTTATTAACTGTGTTTCACACTACATACAGACAGGGATACATGGATTCGACATGGCCCTCATTAAACAAGANGGGATATTATGGTGTGGAGTTGCATGCATGCAAATGGGGTAGGTAAACTTGCATTAATCGAACAGACCATGGACAGATATGTTTATTTAAATGTACTTAAGGAAAATGTAAAAATGTATGCGCAAGAAATGGGAACCTCTGATACCTTCAAGTTTTACCAGGATAACGATCCAAAACATACTGCCCACGTTGTGCAGTTGTGGTTGTTTTACAACTGCCCAGAAGTGANCCCACGTTGTGCAGTTGTGGTTGTTTTACAACTGCCCAGAAGTAATCAGACAGAACGTCTGTGATATACGTTGAAAAAGGAAGTACGAAAAACACCCATAACATCCAAGGAACATCTTAAACAGAATCGCCAAGTTTCACTAAAAAAACTTGTAGAGAGAATACCAAATAGGCTATGCGAAGTGATAGGTAGGGAAGGGCGGCCTACACAGATTCTGTGAAGCAAACGTTTTAATATTTTTGTGACACAAGAACTGAGATATTTATAGCACTCAGGAAATAACCAGCTATTAATTATGGTTTAAAAGGACTATTAAAGCAATTATTGTTTACTTTACACTTTATGCGTTATTGTATAATAAATACGATATTTTATTTTTACTGTAAGATTGAATGGATTATTTGTTCATGTCCTCTCCGTTACAATATTTTTGTGAATCTGTGTAATCTGCAACCCACACTTTCAAGATGGCTTTTTATTGCTGTTTTTGTCTATCAAGTTACAGAATGTAGTAGAATACAGAGAAAATTGTAAAAATACATGTACACAGTACGCGGATTTCCACGACAGTCGTGAAAGAGCCGNCACACAGTACGCGGATTTGCACGACAGTCGTGAAAGAGCTGACACAGATGGTAAAATTACTTGATGAAGCAGTGAATCTGTTCAGACATTGTGCATTCACGACAGCTAATCTGCTGTGTATATATTTTTGTATTAGTGAAACAAAAAACCATACATTGTGGTGAGATTACAATTGTAATGCCTGTGTATATTGTCTTGTCGTGGAGTAAAATTACAAGACTGTTACACTTTATTTTCGGCGATATTGTGTTGCAAGACGACAGAGGGGCATATCCGAGTTCGTGAGAGATGGAGGTCTTGAATAAAAATAAAATAACTAAATTATATTTTAATGTATTCACACAGCTATTATTTACAGCATTAAACTATCTATCTCCACTATTACTCTTGTTATTCTCGATGAGCAAAATATTAAATGTCTATCTCAATTGTACTTAAAAGTCCTTATCATTGTGTCTACATTGATTAGTCACTTAATTCTCACTCATTATTTGCAGATATTCAGTCTGTCTATTTCAATGATTCCAAATGTCCGTCACTCACGCATCCAGTTCAATAGTTCCGTCCGCCAGTCTCACTCTCCACTGTACCGATGATCGCAGACTTCACTCTCGCTGGTCACTGTCGCCGGCACTCGTCGCTCAGCTGTCTTCGCACACCTGGCGCACAATCCTCCATACTCTCAATCCCCGGCTCGGAGGCCCGTGGGGGCTTAGTTGGTCTCGCTTGCCCGATCTAAAAGGTACCCACAGCCCGAGTCCCACCGAGAGAGACAGATGTGATGACCAGAACATCCATTCAAAGATAACCCCAGAAATTCAATCCGCTGAAGGTCTGGAGCGCACAAATCCCGATACGCTTATTTCGCACTCGCGGCGGCACGCCTTGGTACATCACCGCGCACTTTTCTCGTTGCCGCTCTTGGCACGCTNACTCGCGGCGGCACGCCTTGGTACATCACCGCGCACTTTTCTCGTTACCGCTCTTGGCACGCTCCTTCACTCGCTCGAGCGGACGGGGTAAGAGAAGCGATGCGGAGCAGAATGGGCTATTCACGGTAAAGTGAGTAGTACTTTTGAAAGCCCTCTCATTTGGAATAATAGTATATAAATATATTTTATTTTAGCCGTAGAGGTTAACTTCAGAGTGCGGTGAAATATACACACTGCGTTTATTACTAACATGACAATACTTATTCAAAGAGATGGTTAAAAGATAAAATATGGCTGAAACGAAAAAGTATCTAAGGCCTCAAAAGTGCTCATTTTACCGTGAACAGCCTATAACAATAGAATAGTAATTTCACACCATTCTGTGAATATTTACTAGTGTATTTTACATGTTATTTTTACTCATTTTCAGGTTAAATTTACCTGGACGTACGGTAAAACTATATTTACATTGTAGGTGTAAAAATACACCGACTTCGGTGGAAATTGTTCTGTCACATAGGTTTGTGTAAAACTACACAAATGTTTTAGTGTACATTCAAAGTGGGGAAAATAACTACTGAGGAATAGCAGAGTACCACAAAAATCCTTATTAACTGTGTTTCACACTACATACAGACAGGGATACATGGATTCGACATGGCCCTCATTAAACAAGANAAATCCTTATTAACTGTGTTTCACACTACATACAGACAGGGATACATGGATTCGACATGGCCCTCATTAAACAAGAACAACATAAAAGCAGAAATAATTGGATTTATCAGTGGTGTAATTATGAGATCAGGAGAAACAACTGTACCAACACTACGTTACACCCTAACAAGTAGGGCAACTGCTGAAAGGTATGCGATAAACAACTACTGAGATGAACGAGTTCACAGTATCCGGAGTGTGGGTAATCGCGGAAATATGTGATAAATGATGAGAGAATCATTTCAATTCCAGCTAATAAATTACAAGCTGCTGACTGTTTTATATTCTGAGAATGTTTAAAACCTTATTTCTATACGCATTCAACAGTACAAAACTATTTTTTTAAATTAGGTTACAAACTGCAGTATAGTGAAATTTCGTTTTNTTCTATACGCATTCAACAGTACAAAACTATTTTTTTAAATTAGGTTACAAACTGCAGTATAGTGAAATTTCGTTTTAATATCGTTTTGCTTGTTATTGTTTACAGGAAAATTCTGCCTACTTGAATAAAACCAACATTACAAACTGTGGNTTTAATATCGTTTTGCTTGTTATTGTTTACAGGAAAATTCTGCCTACTTGAATAAAACCAACATTACAAACTGTGGTGTAATACAATTTACATCCTCCTGTAACAGTTTACGAAAACATAAAAAGGGAAATTAATCTTCCACTTCCAAGATGATAAAGATATTTCGTAAGCAGTCTCTCTGTAACTAATTTTTCACCAATTATTGGATTTCTCGTACTTTTTTTTTTGTAAACGGGAAAGGGCACGAGTGACCACAACGATTTTTATTAGTATCTACACGCATGAGTACTTCTCAGGGGAAAAATCTGTTCATTACTTTAATTAGGGTCTGGACCTAAAAAAAACCGAAATTGATACATTTTCGAAACGTACACTGAGTGAAATACTGCGGCCGCTAGTGTTCACAAAGTACGTCTCATTCGACTGGCTGATGATGTCAGAGCAGCTTTTGATTTGTAACGCCAAGGGTGCCGCCTGCCTCTGACACCTTACAGAAAGCAGAACCACAAGGTGAAGCGAAGAAGAATTAAAAAAANGGGGGGGGGGGTCATTGAAGGGAGTTTTCGTTTACCCGTTTTTATTTCAGTCTTTACGTGTATTTTCTTAAAGGTGAACTTGGCTTAAACAGGTGGTTTAAAAATCATATTTTAGGGATGAAAACTCCGGTACAGATAATTTAACATTGTAATGCAAGGACGTGTAGCAAATATTTATCGTTATTATGACGCCATAACATTACAGGATCACCGCTGAAAGTATGGTATGGGCAAGGTGACGATAATACTGCACGTCGGTTCAGTGCCTTGCACATAGAGACTATGAGGCGTGTGCTATGCGTGCCAGTGTCGTTCTTAGTATTCTCGCGCTGCTAGGCTTCGAACGCACACAATTCGTTTCGATAGGCGGTACTTTTAAAACTATGACCTAAAACAAACGGCCGTAATGGTGTCATAATTACTTTAAACAAATATGGGTTTTTCCAGATTATTGCAGGGTGGTACCGTCAATCGTTCAGCAGCCTGTGTTCCTTGCTCTTCGTTAATGTGTCTACTATATAGTCGAAAGTAGTCAGGCTGCTTGGAAGTGTTACAGCGCCCACACTGTTGCCTTTGTGATAATGCATAGCCATGCGGGCAAGTTGCCAGGTTTCATTTAAAGTAATTACTGCTAGGGACCACGCCAAGCAATCGACACGACAAAAAGGCAACTGGCCATCTGTAAACCAGAGTACTGGAAACTATGCATAGCATGCAATACCTTTATACCTGAAAGAAACAATAAAGCCGTGAGAGAGACTTACGATTCGAGTGTGCCAAAAAAAAATTTGAGTAGCGACTATAATTCAGCAATTGTTCTAGAAAAGTTTCGGACCCTTTGATACATTCACATTTCTCGTTTCAGCATATTTTTGAATGGAGATGACAAAAAAAAACTTGTTTTCGTGATAACTTTTATTTATACATTGTAAACTTCATTGATGAAGCGGGAAGCATACATTTACTTTTGTGTCATAACATGGCGGGGACTATGCCAGTCTAGTGCTATGCATTTTGAGACTATTGAGACATTTTCATGAGTGCTCTGGTCTCCCCTCGCTATTTCCAAACACGAAAACTATGCTCAGGCACGAAGAACCCTTCAAATGCCACACAGTGTATGATTTCCCGAACGATCATGACCGTAAAAACTGGCTGGAAGATGTGGACCGATAACGACCGGGCTACAGAGTATCTGGCTGATAAAATAAAGCTTTACTCACCAAAAGCGGGTCATCGAAACTGCGCCGCTAAATTTACTTCGCGGGAAAGACGGCGCTTGACAAACACGGCGACCCTCCGACACATTAGTCATGCTGACCCCTCCTTCATGAGGAGATACGCGCTTTGTCGAGGGGAAGAGAAGGGCTAGAGAAGAGTGACTCACCATTCCAGTTAGACCTACTCTTTCCCTATAGACCCTTTCACACTGTAAAATTTTAGCATTCAAAATATTTAACAAGACATTTTTTGCTCTTGCGTTGCTGTGAGAAGAAGCCAAACGGTTTTATCCAAATATCAAGATGGTTATAGAAAAGTACTAATTTTAATCAACGAATAGTTATAACATGGACGAAAATGAAATTTTTACTGTCCAAAAGCCCGTTGATATTCTTGGCCCAACAGAGATAAAACAGATTGATCTGTAGCGAGGTGGGAAAAGCGGAAGATAGTAATGTTTGTGGTGACATGAGCACATCAGGAAACTAGTTCCACTTATGTTCATATTGCCATTAAAAAGGATAATCATCTAATTTAAAAAGAATGGCCTCAAAAAGCAATACACTGTCATTCCAAGCAAGGATAGTTGGATAAGCGAGGAATAATTTGTAGCAAAACATGTGAAACCAACGAAAGTTGATCTATTGTTGTTAATATTAGGTAAAAACCAAAATTCAAAATATTTCAATTTTGCAAGTCACTGTCTTGATACNTTGATCTATTGTTGTTAATATTAGGTAAAAACCAAAATTCAAAATATTTCAATTTTGCAAGTCACTGTCTTGATACCATCACATTCGTCACACTACCTACAACAAAAAGATGTTGGCTTCTATGGAAAAGTGCTTTCAACATGGGATATAATTGTTTTATGAAGAGCCATCCAACACCGTCTTCAAAAAAGTATATATAAGGGTAGCCACAACAGTAAATGCAGTCTCTTGATTTGCAACACAGGGATATATTAATTTATGTCATACCAATTTAGTACGGGTGAATTTTCTCCCTTTGTTGGCCTGTCCCAACTGACAACATGCATTATTCATGGTGGAGAATCAGTTTTTGATGATGATCAAAATACTCAAGCTAGAACACAAAAAATAATGAATAATCCAGGTAAAGAAACCATGTCACGTCCATTCAAGCAGAGAAGAGGAAATCAAAGTAGGTAAGAGATAAGAAGTAATGTATGCCTGGAAGAAACATTAGGTGAAAGTGAAGGACTGAATGGAAATTAATTACGTAATGATGATTCTTTATATTGTATTAACGCACTGGTAACAATAACTATCTTCTGTACAGAGAGTTTGGTATGAACAATGAATTATGGTACAGGAGTGTTCAGTATTCTCGTTGGCCACATTTTGAATGAAGTTGCTGGGACACACTGGATTGTTATAAATTGGATTTTTCTATGAAATATCAGTAATGTAAAGTCTTAAAAATTACATTTTACCAGTTAGTAGTAAAAGGCTTATTTTCAGTGATTTTCAAAAGTAACATTTATTTATTGTTTTCTTGTATGTTTCAGCTATTACATTTATGATTTTATTTAATATTTATTTAAATGGCAAGTATATTTTTCATTCAGGATTTTTATTTATAGATGTACAGTAATACCCCGGACTTACGCGATAGGTGGGACAGAGCGATAACCGTGTAAGTCGAATTTGCGTAATTTGGGGTTCAATTTTGCATATAAATACATATAAATGATTTTTAATTGGGACCAGAGTCTAAAAAAAACAATAATTTAGAAGTAAAATGTTTAATAAAATGTTAGATAATAAAACAATTTACATTGTTATGAATAAAAAAACGTAAACCGAAGTTATTTTGACGTAGAAGGCTTCATATTCATATATTCTAACATTGTCGCCTGAAGAGTTAAATTTTTCTTCTTTTCATGCAAAATTTCCTCGTAGCATGCCAATAACTTTTTTTATTCCCCGTTTTGTAGTAGAAATGCGCTCTTCGTTGGAGTTTATTTTTTCTAAAATTTGTAACCCCTTTTCAATTGAACTGAGGCCTTCTGTTAAGTTTGCAATCGTCATTTGATTTTCCAATTCAACTTGGTCTAACGAATCAGTTTGTTCAATGTCTTGCTCGAGCATTTCTATAAGCTCGTCAATTGTCAGCTCTTGATTGTGTGAATCCAGAAATTCTTGAACGTCAGCACCATCCACCTCTAAATTTAATTGTTTGGCAAATTGACCACTTCTTCAATTACACTATCGATTTGTTAAATATCTAGCACTGATTATCATTGGGTTTCGGTGGTGAAAAAGAATGGACACAGTTTTTTCCAGATGCTATTCAAAGTTTTTTGTGAAATCTCATTTTAAGATTGTCCAACAATTCTAACAGCATCTAAAACATTGAATTGCTTCCAAAAGTCTTTGACAGAAAGCTTGTTGTCTTGTCGCATAGCTTCATGTAGATGCGCAAACGATCGTCTTGTGTAGTAAGCTTTAAATGTTTTAATGACTCCCTGGTACATCGGTTGAAGCAAGCTGGTGGTGTTTGGTGGCAAAATACAACTTTCACCCGTGGGTCAAAATTAATTAGAGTAGCAGGAGGGTGACCTGGTGCATTGTCAATTATTAGCATCACTTTAAATGAGATTTCTTTTAATTGGCAATAATGTTCGACTTCAGGAATAAAATGATGGCCAAACCAGTCTTCAAAAAGAGAACCTGTCACCCAAATTTTCGCATTAGACTTCCAAATGACGGGCAAACCAGCTTTAGATTAATTTTTTAAGGCTCTTGGATTTCCTGAGCAATAAACTAAGAGAGGTTTCAATTTACAATCAACAGCTGCATTCGCACCAACCATCGCTGTCAATCAATCTTTGGCGGCTTTAAAACATGGAAAAGTTTTCTCTTCACGGGCGATAAAAGTTTTTTTAGGCATTTTCTTCCAAAAAATACTGGTTCCGTCCACGTTGAATATGGTTTGGCTAGCGTAGCCATCTTCTTCTATGATTGTCTTGAGTTTNAGTCTTCAAAAAGAGAACCTGTCACCCAAATTTTCGCATTAGACTTCCAAATGACGGGCAAACCAGCTTTAGATTTATTTTTTAAGGCTCTTGGATTTCCTGAGCAATAAACTAAGAGAGGTTTCAATTTACAATCAACAGCTGCATTCGCACCAACCATCGCTGTCAATCAATCTTTGGCGGCTTTAAAACATGGAAAAGTTTTCTCTTCACAGGCGATAAAAGTTTTTTTAGACATTTTCTTCAAAAAAATACTGGTTCCGTCCACGTTGAATATGGTTTGGCTAGCGTAGCCATCTTCTTCTATGATTGTCTTGAGTTTTTCTGGATAGAAAGATGCAGCTTCTTTATTAGCGCTTGCCGCCTCTCCAAAATCTGCGATGCTATGCCAATTACAAAGACTTTTGAATCTGCAGAACCAGCCGTTACTAGCTTTAAACATTTCATCTTTGGCCGCCTCCCCAGCTTCATCTCTTAGTCTCTCAAAAATCTGCTTAGCTTGAGAGCACACCGTGTTTTGATCAACAGGACAATTTTTCACTCGTACTTGATTATCACACCATAATTTTAACAAGTTTCCATCTGAGCGATAATACCATGACGGTTACGAATGATGCTTGAATTCAAAGATTGAGAATCTTTCACAGCTTTCACAAATTTTTCTTTACCTTTTATAATCGTTCGGACTGTTGATTCCAGTAGGTCAAATTTCTTTGCCAATTCACAAATTTTAACTTTTGCTTTAAAGTCTTTGATAATACTCCGTTTACACTCCAATGATTTTCTTTTCTTGTTTGATTCAAATGACTCATTTGTTTATTCTTTTGGATGACATAATTAGCGTTAACAATAAAACGCACTGCGTACGTAAAACAATTCCACGCGAAACACGTTCGAACCTGTCGTAAACAGAACACTGACTGGGCGGGGTGGGAGAGCCGAGGCACGCGGCGCTCAAAAAGAAAAACCGCGTAAAACGAGGTAGCGTAAGTTGGGGTATTACTGTAATCGTATTTGGGAGTCTTTCTTAAACTATGAAAAGAGGTTTGTAAACAGAGGCCACGGGTCCAAGCGCAGTTTGTTATTGCTTGTCATGGTAATGCATGGCGTGATTTGTATTGTGTGGTATAGCTCTCTCATAATCATGAAAGAGCTATACCACACATTACAAATCACGCTAACTTTAAAAATTACGATTGACTATGTGAGTTAAACATTACATGATAAGAAGAAAGTCTGTATGGGTTAGGTACATACACAGATTTATTTAATTTCAAGTTTGTGCTACCGCAAAGTGTGATGGTACATAAAGGACTTTATACGATGTACCTTAGACCCGAGAGCCTATATAGGGAAGATCGTGCAGAAGACTTGGCATTAAGGGGAATGACTACTGGGCCCAGCCGACACAAAATATTCCAAATGCTACTGTAATATTACATTTCAGATAAGTTGATTGGAATTTCCAACCACAGACACTACATAAAAATTAATTTTATTAATTTGAAGATTTCAGTTTTTTGTAATCACCATTTTGGATTGATAATAACTGAGTTGCTTATATACATTTCCTACGGAACTCCATCAAAGATTCACAAGCTCTGACGATAGTAGTTTGGAAAACAATTTTAATTATTTTTATTTTCAAGATTAATAAGAAACTTTACAATCAATAAACTAATTTGATTTTAACAGAGAAACAATCATGAGAGCGGCTAGTGTTACCAAAGGCCACACCAGTTAAGAATCACTCAGAAGTTTTTCACTGTCTCTATAATTAATTTAACACAGACCATTTTCTTATTCAAACCACTGGTTTCAGAATTGAATTTTTTTTCCGAATTAAATTCCACCTATTTCTCTTAAGTCTCTGTGGTGATACAATTTCTGTAGTCTGTGGTAGTTTTGAAACATTTGTTCCCAATGTCAATGTCTATCATTTTCAGTCGACTTGGAACTTCTGAAGCCTGTGTGAAGCCTATGGTAACAAAGGTAAAAAGGGGTTGTAAATTTCCTGCAAATTATTCTGCCCTGATGAGCTGGGCATGCACAAACTCCGGGACAGTACCTCAGTGTTGGTAGTGTTAATCAAAAAGTGTCAATCCAAGATACTTTTCCTAACATAATTATTTATAACTTACATAAAACAACAACATGGTACATTTATTACATATTACATTTAAAAAATTAGGCCCTTTCATTACCAACATTAATATAACTACTTAACATTTTTGTACAGAGGTGAACAGATTTGAATTTACATTACTGTGTATCAACGTTTATATAAATATTTAATTTTAAGATGGAAATCAATTGCAATGTTGGATTAGCCTTCTGCAACAACTTGTGAATATTCTAAAAGAAAAACATGTTCCACTTTTGTAATTGTGCGTTGTTAGTAATTTCTAAAATGTATTTGTCGTGTTTTGGATAGGGTGGTATTACTCCAGCAATGTGGTGGAACTGCGTCGCATGCTGAGGTAATGCAGTTTAATGCAGTCTTGAACAATTATTGTAAAATAACAAAAGCTATGGCACATGTACAGAGGAAGTGTTGCGAGGGAATGTAATTGCTTTTCAGTATTTCAGACATTTTGACAGTGTTAGTGTGTGTATTTGTCATGTGTGTTTTCTAAAGTCATATTTGAAGTTGCATCAGGGATTAGAGATAAGGGTCATTAGGATGTTCGTTGGCATTCTTTTAGAGTAGGTTCTCGAAACACGGATGGTTTTTTTTCAGTGCAGTTCAGCTCACATGGGAAAGTGGTTGTGACGGGATTTGCACTATTGCCCGAAGGGAATCTCTGTACCACACAATGTCCTTATTTGGGTATATTCATGGCACAATGATGTGAGGGGTGGGGGTGGAGCGCTGTGGGATTATGAGCCGCTGCAATCTAACAGAAAACGACCAACCTTCGGAGAGGAAGTTTCGGGTGTAACCAATGTAGCCCACACCGGTAAGTACCAGCGACCATTTCTCCTTTCAACTTAGTTTTAGGCTAAAAATTTTTTGAAAAATTTCTTCCACTTGTGTGGGAGGTCGTTAGGGTGCCAGGAGGGGAAAACCCATCCTGCCTTCCCAAATTTCTTGCGACGGGAGGTATTTAGTAAAGTGAACTTATAACAGACTCTGTAATGCTGTTCTCATAATCTGCCTGGCTCATATTGCAAACTGTTTTAAGTGTGTCTGCTGTGTAAAGTATATGAACTACATAAGGTGCAATAAATCTCGCAGGAAACTATTCAAAATTAGAATTTTTTATGGTGCTGTTATTTACGTCTCATACATCTGCCAAGTGAGTGATCAGAGCTTGGTTCAGTCCTCTGTTGTTTCTGATGGCTACAACATTACAAAGTATAATATACAACTAGTTTCAAGCATGTTTTCTTTTCGTAGATAAGCACTTTGGATGCATGTTATTGTTTACTAGTTTCTTGGAAAAAAAAAAAAAGAAGTTTTTAAATACACTGCATAGCAGTTCCAAGCACCAGGCATGCAGCTGCCGTAAGGGCGCTGGTCACTAAAATCTNAAAATTAGAATTTTTTATGGTGCTGTTATTTACGTCTCATACATCTGCCAAGTGAGTGATCAGAGCTTGGTTCAGTCCTCTGTTGTTTCTGATGGCTACAACATTACAAAGTATAATATACAACTAGTTTCAAGCATGTTTTCTTTTTGTAGATAAGCACTTTGGATGCATGTTATTGTTTACTAGTTTCTTGGGAAAAAAAAAAAAAAGTTTTTAAATACACTGCATAGCAGTTCCAAGCACCAGGCATGCAGCTGCCGTAAGGGCGCTGGTCACTAAAATCTTCATCTCTATGTATAAAATGAAGTTTCTGACTACAATGGATGAAAATGTATGAAAATTTAGGGATGACTTCCCTTAGAATGCAAGCATCCACTAAGTATTTTTTTAAATTCAACACCTAAGAGGGTGAAAAAGAGTAAAACGGTGAGGTTGTTCTCTGAGCTGCACAATCTAGTCTATACAAAATAACAAAAAAGTGATTTCAAGATCATTGAAATTCAACCCCCAAGAGGGTGAAAACATACCAAATAAATGAAAATCATACCAGGTCAACACATTTGTGTATTTGAATTAAACTTAATATAAACTTTTTCTTTGCTTGCTAGTCGTAAATTTTCTTCGAGAAGTTGTAACACTACAACAGTCATAACAGTGGTGATGATATTCCATTGTAGTAGTTCCAACTGACTAAGAATGAAGGTTTACACACTGTGCAATGTTGTTTTACTGCCATAGTCTAACATAATGTGTATTGTACATTGTTATTTTGTACAACTTAATTGTTTTGATCCTATTTTTTGGTGAATAACAGCATCAGCATGAATAAACAGGACAGAAGGTGAAACGCTTCCTGCGCCATGTCACCAGTATCGAGGTAGAAAGAGAACACCCAATCCGGCAAACTGGAAGAAAACAAAAGAAAGTGCAATGAAAAGACTATAAAAACAAAAGAACCGCTGTGAAATGCACTCACGGTCAGAACGGCAACAGAGCCAGTTAGAATGGTGGTGGGGCCACCTTGACTCAGCAACTAGTGTGCTCACCTCCCACCAAGGCGAATCGGGTTTGATTCGTGGATTTCACAGGGAATTGTGCTGGACGATACAGCAGTTCTGTGGGTTTTCTTGGGACCTCCAGTTTCCCTCGCCCTTGCATTTCAGCGATGCTCCATACTCATCTTGCTTCATCCTCATCAGTTCTTGCCACAATGTTAAGAGTCGCCCACACCTCTCCACTCTACATCACCAACAATTCTTAATATTTTAACATAGCAAATACTTCGGAAGATCATTAAACAAACAATTTTATGCTCTTGATACTGCAGTGGAAAAACAAAACTTTATCCAAAGTGCCAATGTCGTTAAGAGAAACAGTANCAATTTTATGCTCTTGATACTGCAGTGGAAAAACAAAACTTTATCCAAAGTGCCAATGTCGTTAAGAGAAACAGTGTGTCAGAAGAAAGTTTACGGAGAGAAGAAAAAGCAAGCACTTCATATTTCATCGAATGTAAGAACAGCAGCAAGTAAGTTTGCAATCGGAATTTCTCGAGTGTTCAATCAACTAACCACAGAATGGTCAAAAATGCAGCTGAGGATGTGAAAAAAAGGACGAAAGTCCAAAGTGAGTAGAATGAANAACTAACCACAGAATGGTCAAAAATGCAGCTGAGGATGTGAAAAAAAGGACGAAAGTCCAAAGTGAGTAGAATGAAGAGTATTATTGATCATTAAGTACTTTCAAGTGCAGAGACAAATAAAGAAGACAAATCAAATGTCAGCAGAAAGAATAGAAGATATAAAGAAGCTGTAAAAAACTTAAGAGATTTCAAAGACGACTAGTTCTATAATACAAGTTTCTCCACTGTCGTCCTGCCAGTTAGTAACTGTGCAAACATAGTAATAAATTATTAGGGACATGTATTTTGAGGGATAATGATGTATAAGATTGTCCTGTTTTGAAATTATGAGTTGTTCACTATTTCATTATAAGACTAAAATGTTATTTAGCTCATTCCTACGAGTCTGTTGTATTTCATGTCAAAAGATACACAATCTAAACCATTTTCTTTCAAAACGTTCTAAATCTCAAATTCATTCCAAAAAATACTATATCCATGTTTTCCAATCTTATAATAGCTCATATTTTAAAGCGTAATAAGTAAAATTTTATGTTTTTTTAACCACAAAATTCTAACCATTTTTATGATTGAACGTCAATGAGATAGGTATAAACTACAACATCATCAAAGACGTTATAGTTTTTATTTCCTCACATTACACAGAGGTGACAAAAGTCGTGGGATAGCTATATGCAAATATACATATGGCAGTAGTATTACGTACAAAATGTATAAATGGGCAGTGCATTGGTTGGGTTTTCATTTATAGTCAAGTGATTCATGTGAAAAGGTTTCTGACGTGATTATGGCCGCACGACGGGAATTAACAGACCTTGAACGCGGAATGGTAGTTGGAGCTAGACGCATGGGACATTCCATTTCGGAAATAGTTAGGGAATTCAAAATTCCGAGATCCACAGTGTCAAGAGTGTGCCGAGAATACCTAATTTCAGCCATAACCTCCCACCATGGACAACGCAGTGGCCGACCACCTGCACTTAATGACTGAGACCAACGATGTGTGCGCANCACAGTGTCAAGAGTGTGCCGAGAATACCTAATTTCAGCCATAACCTCCCACCATGGACAACGCAGTGGCCGACCACCTGCACTTAATGACTGAGACCAACGATGTGTGCGCAAAATTGTCAGTGTTACCAGACAAGCAACACTGTGTGAAATAACCGCAGGAATCAATGTGGGACGTGTCCGTTAAGACAGTGCGGCGAACTTTGGCTGTAATGGACTATACCAGCAGAAGACCGACTCGAGTGCCTTTACTAACAGCATGACATCGCCTGCAGCGCCTCTCCTGGACTCGTGACCATATCGGTTGGACCCTAGATGACTAGAAAACCGTGGCTTGGTCCGATGAGTCCCGATTTCAGTTGGTAAGAGCTGATGGTAGGGTTCGAGTGTGGCGCAGACCCCACGAATCCATGGACCCAAGTTGTCAACAAGGAACTGTGCAAGCTGGTGGTGGCTCCATAATGGTGTGGGCTGTTTTTACATGGAATGGACTGGGTCCTCTGGTCCAACTGAACCGATCATTGACTGGAAAGGGTTATGTTCAGCTACTTGGAGACCACTTGCAGCCATTCATGGACTTCATGTACCCAAACAACGATGGAATTTTTATGGATGGCAATGCGCCATGTCACCGGGCCACAACTGTTCGCGATTGGTTTGAAGAACATCCTGGACAATTCCAGCGAATGATTTGGCCACCAAGATCACCCAACATGAATCCCATCAAACATTTATGGAACATAATCGAGAAGTCAGTTCGTGCACAAACTCCTGCACCGGCAACACTTTCGCAATTATGGACGTCTATAGAGGCAGCATGGCTCAATATTTCTGCCAGGGACTTCCAACGACTTGTTGGTCCATGCCACGTCGAGTTGCTGCACTTCACCGGGCAAAAGGAGGTACAAAACGATATTAGGAGGTATCCCATGACTTTTGTCGCCTCAGTGTATATTAAAAGTGGAATTAATATATTCTGGAAATCACATTCTGATACATATATCACTTTTTTTACCAGCGGGCACAAGCACCATTAAAAGAATAGTCATACTGGATGACGGAAGTACCACAGAGAGTGAGTGTGTGTGTGTGTGTGTGTGTGTGTGTGTGTCAGTCTCTCTCTTTCCTCTGTTTCTATGCATTCCAAATGCATAAGCACACTTAACTGTCTGGCAAAAGTATAGCAATAAATTTAATACTGACACGCTTTACAGCAATTAATAATTTTTATGACCGTGCAAACTAACATGACTATAGGTAGGCAGGTAGTTACTAATTTTTCTAGCAGTTAAGTTTGTTACACAGATACCAATTGTATAATGGTTTAGCTTGAATTATATTGGAAACTGTTACATTTATTCAAACATAATTTAGTAAATTCATGTTTTAATTTATTAAAATTGAAGATACATCAGCTTATTTTATGTAATGTATTTCATTTGGAAATAATACTTGTACTTTGACAAGGGTGAGAAATATTATGGGAGGAGAGTGTGCGTTTGCCCATAGTGTAGTGTCACTGTTGGCACAGCCCTGAGAGTACTGGATGATGATGTGGGGGGAGGGGGCAATTGTTGGACAATGATGGAGGTGAAACACACACACAAAGTTTTTTAATATTTTGCCAACTTCTCGTGGTACAATGGACAGAACTGACTTTCTACTAATGTGATTTGACTCCAACCCCCAATTTGGCATACCTGTACATCTTTGAAAGTGTTAGGAACGTGTAAATAATATACAAAGCCTTCACAATAACTTCATTAGTACCAGTAACCACTGCTGGCACCAACTATATATAAATCATGGACTGTATCAATGTATAAAATAATTTTGCATTTAATCCTGTAAATCCTTATCTTCATAGAAAATATTGTTAATTTTACTGAAAAGTGTAGCATGACTACATATATTTTAACATAAGTGCCTTGCATTTATCAATTATTTATACACCAAATCTTTGATCATGTGAACAGATGAAAATGAGACTATGCTCTCCATGCAGACACTATACATGTCTTCTACATCCACTGACTTTGCCATAAACAAGGTGCATATCAGTTTTTTTTGCCCATGTACTAAGTTCCAGGTTATATTTGCAAAGCAGTTTCACTAATTGGTAGCCACCGAATCCACCTAACACACGCACTGTTGCTCTTTTCCACATTTACATTCAATACTATCNAAGCAGTTTCACTAATTGGTAGCCACCGAATCCACCTAACACACGCACTGTTGCTCTTTTCCACATTTACATTCAATCCTATCTACTGGCTATGTAATAAACACACACATACACATGCTATTTTTATATGTGCAGCAGTAGCAAAATTACAGGTCTATATAAATATGCTGTACATAACGCATACACTGGTTCAAACGACTGACATAAATATTAAAAATTATTTATTGTTTGCTATATATTTTCCCTCCATGACATTTAAAAGCCAGAAAGGGTTGTACCTAAAAATTTAATAATTATTTTTGCAAAATAAAATCAGGAAAAAAATCATGTTTTCCTAATACTGTACCATGGAGTAAATTATGAGGCAACATGCTTTTAATCTGTATGCAAAGGTTAATGTAATAAATCCATACCCACACAGGACATCATGTTGTCTATGTAGAACTTCTTACCATTCAAGGATCTGAGAGACGAGAAGCATATAGCTGTGTCGCCACATTTACGGTGTTTACATTTCTGTCCTAATTCAGTTGTGGAACTACCCATTTTTTGTTTGAAAGTAGGAGGAACAAAGTTATTTCCTACCCCCACCCCCCTAATCAACACACCTTTCTCAAATTTTGCCACCCTTAAATGTTTACCACAATAGGGAAGTGCTTATCTGTCTATGTGTAAACTGGTTTTCCATATAAAATAAATAGTTTCAGTTTACTTACCACAAATAGCAGATGAAAAAAGTGAAATACTGTGTTGAACATATGACATAAAAACTGTATCAACGTAGCACCGAGCAATCACAATTAAAAATGACTTAGGCTTATGTTATCATGGGGCCTATGTTAGGGCTGACTGTTATACTCGTAAATCACAAGTTTTCTCACTTCTAATTTTTCACAATTAAAGATTTGCACTTTATTTATTTGATATGATATGCAACTACGCAAACACATGTTTGTCATAATCATGCATGAAATATGTATGTGGGAGTTATGTAAATAAGAAAAATGTGTACATGAGTACAGAAACTAAAAGCATATCAAAAACATACATGCAATAACTTTTGTTTCCTTACATTTGTGTCTAGTATACAAGTATATTTAATAATAATTACAATAGTAGTGCAAACTCTTTTTCACTATTTGGTGTTGTCTTAACCCCTGAATCCGAGGTACCAGTTTTACTGATCTGTATATTAAATACAATATCTTCAATCACACGGTCGCCTACAACTTCACAACAAAAAATATTGCCTTGCAATTTTTCTGTATTATTTGGTGTGGATACCCATTTTCTTTCATAATTATGTTTTGTTAAGGCCGTCAACTTCAACATTTGCTTTGGACCATATTACTTGATAGTGTAACTCACAATGACAAAGGAAGAGGAAAATCACTGAATGGCCCATTTAGTTTGCTAGAAAATCACGTTCATACTATTTAGTTTATTTTTTGTACTGTTTTCCATGATTAAGAAATTAGCTTTTGATCCATTTGGTGAAAAAGTCATAGTCTTCGGCTAACAAGCCATAGTACATCAATATTCTTGCTGGCAAATGTCCAGATTTTGTTAAAACCTATGTAACAATATAAAGCTTTTTTCCTTAAGATCACAGAAACTTTTTATAAAAAGTCTAGTAAGGTGATTAGGTAATTATTAAGCTATTGAGTGATTAAATGTTAATTTTACTATGATAAAAGTTCTTTTTCTGAATACTCATTTGCAACTGGGAAAAAAACCTATCTTGGCTGACCTAAAGTGATGCACAACTGAACTATATCCATCAATAGAAAGATCACAATATTTAACAAAATCTTGCCTTTTAAATCTTCTGATATAGTTTTGGTTCACAGTTTGAAAAACGGTACAAGATGTCACACATTTTATGCAGAAATTTTTCCTATTCAATTCAGTTATTTTTCACCACTGAAAACCTAATCTAGCTGTCTAATTTTTTACAATGAAAACTGATACCATCAACAATTTTGACATTTAATTGAAACTATTATTTGCATTCTCACCTGTAGTTTTTTATGGTTGGAATTTTCCCTGTTCATTATATTCAAAGAACAGTCTGCAAAAGAAGTCTTTGTTAAAAGTAATTAAAACACTGTGACCAGTTTCCCAACATATATTTTTTTGCCAAATGCTACAAACAATTGTTCTGATGTAAAGTGATGCTGATCTCTTCTTCCTTAATACCTATTGCACAATGCATTCACAGACATGACCAAAATTTGCTGTAAGGTTTTTTTTTTTTTGCTTTAAGGTGCACTAAGGCATTATCATATTTTCTTACACTAAACCAATTACAATTATTCTCTCCAAATCACATTTCATACAGGAAAAAGTACAAGGTATGGTAATTAATGCTAAACATGATAACTGAAGTTTACAGTTTCTGGAAGCCAATATAGAAAAAAACCAACGTAGCAATCCTAAATGACAGTTTCTGCCTTCTGGTGAGCAAAAATTTTAGGGAATGACACAATCCTTTAGCATGGTATCTTATGCTGCAATAAAACTTGCAAATTTGTAGCATAAGAAACAGTTTGACAGTAGTGCATTACGTTGAAAAAATATTTTCTCACAAAGTTTGTGAAAAATATTACTTAGGATTGTATTTTCTTTGATTTCCTATATTCATTTCCAAAAGCACTTTGATTTTATATCAATGTGTTTGGTGTTTATTTACGTACCACAACACACTTAATAATACACAATAATGGCAGCAAACAAGTACTAAATACAAATAAGCACAAGATACAAATAACTACAAAATATAAACTAGTAAAATATAATTCAGACAAAAACAAAAATATGATACAATGAAATTTGAAAAAAGGTGAGAAAAAGTATAGGGGGGGGAGGAGAAAACTACACATTACTTCTACATACTCCTGCGTACCACCCACCCACACACAAACGCACACATACACATGAATGCATGCCATCATATTCTAGAAAAGAAGAGAGCATAATAAAATTATAAACCCACCTTGTTTGTGAATTATTTCCTGTTTACAAATACTGCTTTCACATTATTATCTAAACACAAACTTATAAGCAAGCAACAAAAACACTGGTGGTTTGTTTAATAAATCCTGTTGAAATACTACCAACAACAAGCAGGCACTAATACTGGGTGATGTGAAACAGCTATTTTGTAAGTAATTTAGTCAGGTGGATATATTCCTCAGATATAGATACCAAAGATGGTTTCTTCTCAGAGAAAGGATGGATATGAGTCCTGTATACTGAACATCGTATGTTTATTTGAAAAGTTCTACACTCTATTAAATTATATTTAACAGTCACAAACACACAATATAGAACTACGACTACTTCCTATTTATTCAGCAAAATGAGCTCGCTGCAACAAACAGCTAAATTTTAATATCTACTATGTATCATGACCTCGAACTAAAAACAATGGGCACAACTTGCAGTGGGCACATAAAAATTGCAAATGAGATAACAATGCACAGCCATTATCAGTACCTGAACCAAGTAAAAGAAGAAACATGGCATGTCAGCTGACTTTGGGCAGCTGAGTCACTGACACGCTAAAGTTGGGAGGAAGGTGTCCAGATGTTTGAGATGTCGGAGAAGTTTTATTACCATATATCCAAACCTGATAACCCACATGTGACTCCAGAAAAGCTGAATGAAGTGTCATACATAACCTCACTACAGCAAGGAAACACTCAGGCTCGCACCACCTGTGATCCTCGCAACCTCGTCTACCATGTTGGTTTAGGCAGATAGATGGCACAAAATCCCAACCACTAAGTAATGCAGTGGATTACTGAGTACTAGGGCCCTTTGAGCTGCCCAATTTGGTCCCATGCTATTTGCAGTAAACCTGTCGTTCATCTCCAACTTTACAGGCGTGTACCATCCTTAGGAAGCAAATTATACTAAATGTCGCATACATACTTTTTGTGAACGTGAAATGTACACGCACAGAAATTCACCAATGTCACTTTATCAAGCATTCCACAACTCCGTGTATGTTATAAATATTAAATGGCAATAAATACTGTTATACATTTATATGAAAAAAGTAAAAGATCATGACCACTAGAAGTAGCTACTTACCGCCGGAAGAGTTCCACGCCTTTTCCGTCATTAGTCTAATGGATGTCTACACCTGCAACAAAATAATATCAAAAATTAAGTAAAAGTTAAGTGAATTATGTTTGGAAAAAAAATTTAGCCTACGTACCATACTTTATATTTCCCATTTCTGTTTGTCAATAAGCTAAATTTTTGCAAGGCAAAAAATAAAATTTTTGAAAACTTAAACAATTATTACTTCAGCAAAATGCCAAGGTACAAGGAAAAGAGAAGGTAAAGGCATGCACATATCTCACTACTCTCCTGCTAGGCCTGACGTCAGTTGGCAGTCAAGGTAGTAGGCAGGAAGGGATCTAGGCTGCAGGTTTTCACCAGAGAACTCTCTCTCCTCACCCTTGATGTATCAATGTCTGACCGCACACAGGAAATGTTAGTAAAACTTAGGTGCTCCTGTATTAATTTTACTGTATTATTATTATTACTACGTGTTTTGAGTAATAGAGTAGAGTTGATGAGCAACTTTGCAAGATTCTAGTTAACATGTTGTACTACATTGTGTTTTGATGTAATAACAGCAGTAAACATAATAAAAATGTAAATGTGGGTATATTGCTGCCGAAGAGTGACAAAGTCTATACCAAAAACTGTANAGCAGTAAACATAATAAAAATGTAAATGTGGGTATATTGCTGCCGAAGAGTGACAAAGTCTATACCAAAAACTGTAAGAAAATACATAAATTATATATATACTACTTTCACAATTAAATATTACACTTATTTTAATAAAACTGAGCACTTATTCATATATTTTACCTCTCTTGCAACGAAAGTGCTGAGAAGAGCAATTTTACAAGAGCATAAAGATAAACGAATAGATTATTCTCCAATGAAAACATGTAAATAGAAGGAAGAAACAGTGCCAAACTTGAAGCTTATTTATTGTGAAGGTACAAGGCAGTTCAGAGATATTTTATAGACAAAAGACTAAAGCACAGAAGAACTTGATCAGGGAAATTCTACTGGTTGAAAACAATAACAATAGGACAAGCAGCAGTAACTGTAGCAATTGATTATTATCTGTTTATTTCTTGAAATTATCTCTAAACAGCAACATAATTTTTTAATAAACCATGTAAGTGTTTGGACAACACAAAACAGGTTTTAATTTGTGCCTGAATAATGGTTTGCATTGTTTGATGATCTATGTCCAGAAACTCAGTAGTGAATCACATTTTAATCAACACGAAATATTTCTGACAAGATTGTTAGTTCATTTGAAAAACTCTCATTACGTACTTTATATGTGGAATTAATTGTTCTGTCGATACAAACTTTATTGTAATCTCGTAGTTTTGCAATGCTCTTAAATGCTCACATAAACTAAGTCACTTTATTTCAAAGCTGCATGTGTATATTTAAACTCATAAAGGGCTTACTGTATTGAAAAAATAAATTTAAGGGCTTTGGTGGTGGATACGGTTTGGAGTTTGGCTTGGAGTACTGGTTTTAAATACTGCTGAATGTTTCTCCTGCCTATAGTTGTGGTGTTACTTATATCTGTTGCCCTCATGAAGCTGACTTTCATGTTAAGCAAGAAAACAACCAGTTTCATTAACGTTTTGTTAGTTCTCAGGGAGAAATATTGTACAATTTTTCTAGTAGCATAAAGGACTACTCTTCTCGACACTTAATTAAAATAGTTTGGAAAATAAACTGAAATAATGTTAATATTACTTGTTCGTGACCATTGTATACATTTTCAATAAAAGGAATGATATGAAATTAACAATGACATGAAAAAAACTNATTACTTGTTCGTGACCATTGTATACATTTTCAATAAAAGGAATGATATGAAATTAACAATGACATGAAAAAAACTGCTCCCATACATGTTATTTTAATATTGGTGCAAAAAACCAGGGTGAAGATGTCAATTCTTAACTAGTGAAACAAATGGATACAGAACAAAATTACTGGTGCATACTACTGGGGAGAATAGTTGTAAATATGTTTTTAAAAGAAAGACGTCATTACAAAGCAGTGATGAAACCACAGGTTCTCCTCGTAATGGAAATTTGTTAGAATTAGTAGCCAAGTTTGGCCCTTTTCTTGCAGAGCATGTAAATACTCATACAGAGGAAGGTGATACAGTTCATAACTATTAACACAACATAAGAGGAATTCATTAATTTGACTGGAGTCATCATATTTGATCACATTATTATGGAGTTAAGAAAAAAATGTATTATTCCATTTCACTGAATTCGAATTCTGCTCCAGGTATTGCTTAATGTAATCTATTTTTGCAAAACTACTAAACTGTGGTAGTTTCCTAATTTTTAGGTATAACAATCTGGACGCGTTGTCTTGTTTATGGATGTTCATCATGCTACCGGCTCCAGCAAAAGATATGCATTCTCTGCATGAGTAGGTTTCGTTTGCGCCAAGGATAAATCACCAAAATCGGAACTCTAAGTTAGGCTTTGGCCGTGGCTTAAGGACTTAGCTCGCATTATAACATTCTGAAATACTGATAACGCCTGGACATGATTTAAACTGTACCAAAACCCATATAAAAACGTTCTGGAATACCTGCATTACAAGCATTTCTTCACGTATTAGCTGCAATAAATATTACAGTGAAAACTATCTTACTGACAGGGAGCTTTCAGAGTGTTTGGCAGGTATATAATTATAAACTGTTAACACCATATTTATAGCCACTCATACAATAAATTAAATTATAAATCCTTCTTTTTTCAGTTGTTATATAGCCTAATGGGCACAATCCTCTCTAACACCAATGGGCATATTTTCACAGGTGAATAGTATTTTGCCAGTCGCAAGCCTTTGTAGCAGAACATATGTGTTAACATGAAAGCTGGAAAATGAAAATGCAATGCACAAAAATTGCTCACTTTGGGATGGTGTTTGAAAATATTGTTGTCAAACTGTCAGTGTCAGAGATGGAAACAACAAGCATGTTGTCCTATTTATGTGCAGAAACAAACATTAGTTCACATTATGCAACACTTTTTGCAGTAATTTAAGCAAAAATTCTATTTTAGACCATCTTTATGGTGAGTTAAGATGTGACAAACAAATTTCATCATCATTATAATAATGGTGAAATACAAANGCAACACTTTTTGCAGTAATTTAAGCAAAAATTCTATTTTAGACCATCTTTATGGTGAGTTAAGATGTGACAAACATAAATTTCATCATCATTATAATAATGGTGAAATACAAACCAATAACAACAAAATACTTCTGTAACTCCTAATCAAGTCAAAAATAAATGATAGGAAAACACATGTCTTCAATGAGTTGTTTTCTGTATACAAATTTTCTGATAAATTTTTTTTTAATACTCAGACTACGGTAGCAAAATATTGCAAACATTAACAAACTGTTTGCAGCACACAAGCACCAAAACATGAATGACTGAAATTGAATTATTTATTGTGGACAAAGTACTTCATTTTTGATTATTGGCAACCAAGATTCTTATAAGTTTATACTTTGTTGACTAATGACATGTCTATTGTAGTTGATGAAAGCCGATTCTTTTATTTCCCTTCGAATGGTATTCTGCTCTTTGGCCATTGGCATAGTGTTCCCACAAAATCTTATACATGCCCATGTGTTATGCTTCCTTAGTAGTCTCCACATTTTCATGGCTAACATCTGTATAAAAAAACTTTTGAGCAGCAAGCACTTTCTGAAACCAGTTGTGGCTCCTGGGTTTCAGCACAGGTAGGGCTGCACTGCACAGTGATACTGAAAATTTGAGAGGGGGATTGAGAGCGAGTTAATGAACTACATAACCATTTTTAATTTTTGAGTGTGAAAATAAGCTTTACAATATTCTAGGGTTGTGCAAAAGTAACTTTTGTTAAAATAAAATTTTAAAAAATTGTAAGATTTCATAAAACTGAAAAAAAAATTAAAAATATATTTAACAAAAATCTGAAAATTTCATCAAGTTTTTCATTATTACATATATTCTTAACTAAATATTTGCACATAATCAATTGAATTCAAATAAAAATTGTGAAATAAAACTTGCCTAGTGTCATTAATGGCCATACAGTATAACAATATGCTCCTAAATATTTCCTTAAAGTACATGTAAAAAAATAATAGGCATGAATGGGTTGCATAAGGAAGGAATAAATGTTGTAATGAAATTCTTGAACTAACAAAATAGCTTTTGGCAATATTTCACGTCAAGATTATAGTAATTATTTCAGTAACATTTTAGTAATAAACATGGCAGACAAACAAATATTTTCATTGGTATTCACCTAAATGAACATTTGACAAGCACTAAATATTCAATGAACTTCCATTTCGCTTAGGTTTTCATTACGTACTTAGATTTCTTACCGAAAACAAAAATAAAATATCTCATTTTTCTTTAATGCCTCAGTATACCGGTTTTTTCAAAAACGATAGTTCATGGATAAATTAGTTTTACTTTTGCACCATCCTTTTTAAATATTCCTGCATTCAAATTTTTTTGCCTCAAAAATGTGTATTGATAAAAAATTATTTTAACATGATTATTCGCTGTTTCATTCCCCATTTTATGCTGTAACAANTCAAAAATGTGTATTGATAAAAAATTATTTTAACATGATTATTCGCTGTCTCATTCCCCATTTTATGCTGTAACAATAAAATATTCCCGCCATTTTATTTTGTGGTTTTAAAACAATAGATATTAGCAACACTACAAATATGCAAATTAATTAAATAAGTTAAAAAATATTTCTAACATACTTTTCATGAAAACAAAATACAGAATTTTTTTATTCACATCTACACAGCTATTTGTGCTTATCACACACATCACAATTAAATATTCTTTTATTTGTGTGCTGCCTACTTGATTAAAGCGTGCGTCTGTGTGTGTGTGNTCACACACATCACAATTAAATATTCTTTTATTTGTGTGCTGCCTACTTGATTAAAGCGTGCGTCTGTGTGTGTGTGTGTGCAAATTATTTGAAAGACAGATCTATTTATTTATCACAACTTTGTAACTTTGCCCTAGGTGTTTGAAATACAATNGTAACTTTGCCCTAGGTGTTTGAAATACAATTGTGTAACATGCTTATGTTTCTGTGATTTGAATTATTTGCCACAATCCCAACAAATTACTAGACCCAGCCAGAAAATCTTAAATAAATATTTAAATAAACATAGTGAAAATTAAGTACCTATGTTAAGAAATATAAGGGGAATAAAAATTACGATTGGCCTATTTGTGTGCATGTTCACCACTACTTTTTAAGTTTGTCGCCACTACGTACAAAAATAAGTGACACAAGTTGCGTGCATGAATTTACTGTCTTTTTCATTGCACTGCCAGCCCATTCATTTGATATTTATTCCCACCGAAGCCGTCATTTAACGGAATAGCCCAACACATATCAATAGCAAGAGGTTAAATACTACAGTTCTTTCCCACACAGTTTTAACAGGGTTAAGCTCAGTCACTGCAAAATATTAACGTGTATTACGTGTAATGTGCTATGTCGTGTATAACAAATGTTAACAATGTAAAATAGTGACCGTAAGAACTATTGTCAATACATGCATAGTGAAAAAGTCCTAAAGCTGACCTATAGTCTATAGTCGGTTCACGACTGGAAAAGACTTTCTTGAAGCCCTGCTAAAGATTTACTTTCAAGCCCATTTCGTATCCTTCCGCCAAAGGTAAACAAACATTGCCATGTGGCAGTCACATGGCAATGTTTACATGCAATGTTTACATTCCACTGTGTGTGTGTACATGTGTTCGTACATGCACGTACCCATTATAAAAGTCATGTATATATTATTAATGGATATTCCACAAGCGTAAAGTTTTTAATCTTGAGAATTTCACACAAAAGAATATGCGATGCCAGCGAAAAAACATTTCATTCTATAAACCCAAAATGCGAGTATTTTGATGAATCGATAGTTGTTGTCTATTTACAATCGATTGTTAGTGACTTTCGATAAATTCCCGTACATCGAAGGCAAGATCATCAGTATTGATCGAAATTGCTACAGACGTTAAAATGGCGTGGTGGTTGAGTCGGATGTTTCGCGCAATTGTAAAACGTTATTTAAAAATGGTTGTGACGGTTTTCGACAGGACGGCAGAGTTTGCGAGTGAAGGATTCTACGTCTTCGACAATGTGAAAACAATTATTATGTGCAAATGCTGCAACGTTAGAATAAAGTGGCAAAGGAAAGACACGTGCACGAAACACATAAAAACAAAAGAAATTAGAACTGAANTTTAATCTTGAGAATTTCACACAAAAGAATATGCGATGCCAGCGAAAAAACATTTCATTCTATAAACCCTAAATGTGAGTATTTTGATGAATCAATAGTTGTCTATTTACAATCGATTGTTAGCGACTTTCGATAAATTCCCATACATCGAAGGCAAGATCATCAGTATTGATCGAAATTGCTACAGACGTTAAAATGGCGTGGTGGTTGAGTCGAATGTTTCGCGCAATTGTAAAACGTTGTTTAAAAATGGTTGTGACTGTTTTCGACAGGACGGCAGAGTTTGCGAGTGAAGGATTCTACGTCTTCGACAATGTGAAAACAATTATTATGTGCAAATACTGCAACGTTAGAATAAAGTGGCAAAGGAAAGACACGTGCACGAAACACATAAAAACAAAAGAAATTAGAACTGAAAGTGAGCACAAATTAAAATCATACGTTATTAAAAACCAAATAATACAGAGCGGATATTAGTAAAACAAGACAAATAAATTAATTATTATAGGTTAAACGAGATAATCGCACAAATTCTCTGGCACGTGTGTCAACAACACAAGGACTACGAAGGTTAGTAAACAAATGGTCCGTTTTGCTTTCACCTTGAGCGTGATAATGTGACTATGCAAGAAACGTTGAAATCTAAATACGTTACCATCACGTCATTAATAATTGCCATAATAAGATACAATTCTTTTCGACGCCCATTTGTAAGCGATAAATTAACAATTACGTTAAAACTTTGGAACTATTTCCTCTCTTTGTGCTGGCAACCTAACGGCATAACTGTATCCGTGCTCGCCGCTGTTTGTAATGTTATATGCATGTCGCTAACAGCTAGGGTGTTTTTTCAAAGGTTGATTTTCAAAAGTTTCTTCCAGTCGTGAATCGACTGTAGATATGGTTATATGCCTAAATTGTGAACATTCGTACGCAATAGTTTTTGAAATATGACAATTCTTTGAACAGTTGTAAACAGTAAACAGAGCATTTGACAGTTAAAATGCAGAAGTCACATGGCAGTGTTTGTTTAAATGTAGCAGAAGGATACGTAATCGGTAAACAAAAATATAACTTTAGCAGGACTTAAAAAAAAGTGTGAAGTAACTGTGAATGGACTTAATATGTAAATGCAAAACTGTGAGCTATTATTTGTGTTTTTCAAGAGCAGTAGGATGATAGCTTAATTAGCATAATATTATATTAGCACAACATAATCTATACCATTGCCTACTATTGCCAACTGCCACAAATTTTAACTTGTGTATTACATTGAAAGGGGAGGGGGAAAGTAAATGAACTGCAATGCAGAACCTAGACCACATAAGTATGAGTATACTCAGGTCAGCATCAAGGATGTTATATACAGTATACATCTAGGGAGGCCCTGCTGCTATGCTGCATACAGTGCCAGCTGAAGTCAGAGAGTGGAGTTTATTCCCTGATTCAGTACTTGAAGAAAGGCCGGCAAAAGGAAAATGTTGCTCAAAGTGTGCAAAAAAAAAATTGTAATGCGACCTACACACGTTACAATTATTTCTGCATTTGCATCAAGAACTGGGTCTCTGATTGCGTGGGAGCATAAGTGAACTTGGTTGTGGAACATCCAGAGTATAGACTGATATGTCTAAAAAATTNGTCTCTGATTGCGTGGGAGCATAAGTGAACTTGGTTGTGGAACATCCAGAGTATAGACTGATATGTCTAAAAAATTCGTAGGTTATAAAAATTAAAATAGAAAACCTTGCAAAAAATTTTATATTTAACTCTCTTTTAATTTATTAGAGACAGCAAATTTGGGTTAACATTTGCGAGACGGAAGGTAATTATAGTACTTATCACACTTTGGACGTTACAGCTAATATGTTAAGACTGGAGTTAAAAGTAATTCGGGGAACTTGCTTGACAACACATTTTCATCCACCAACAACACACCAACGACTTTTGCAAAGCAGTTATTCTGCTATTAACGAGACTAAACAACTCGAGTTGGAAATATGTTGTGTAATAACGTAATAATTGCTTAAAAACTACCCATGCACATCCCACGTTCTTCTTTTTATTGATACAGTATAGTAAAAAACAACAAAGAGATGGTTTTGTGGGAAGAGAAGAACATGGCGCGTAAATAGACATAAACATGGGTCCGCCTAACAGAAATTACTAGTAATCAAAAATCGCTGCACACGGAAATACTTAAAAAATTATACAGAGCTCGCAGAAAAATTAAACAATTGGTATGTGTTCGTAAATTTGTTATTTTACACAAGCAAGCTATTTTTTTCTGGCTGGTAGTGTTTCGGGAGCTGGCTAACAGATGGTGTGGCAGGAAGTGCTGTGAGCCGAGTGTGTTCATCAACAGATAGCAGCAGCACGTTTGTCTACCTCTTGATCCCGTNGTGGCAGGAAGTGCTGTGAGCCGAGTGTGTTCATCAACAGATAGCAGCAGCACGTTTGTCTACCTCTTGATCCCGTATTTTTAAAAGTTCAGTTTTCTCCTATTACTGGCTCAAACAACAATTTCGTCAAATTATTTGAAAAATAATTTATCATTACTCTGCAATATTTCTTTAGGGTTTCAGAATTAATATCAAGCATGTATGGATGGTAGTGTGAGTAGGGATACATCGTAAACCGAAATCCCAATGTTTGAAGTTGCGTTTCATTTGAATACGGACCATTTTAATTTGCATTTCATTTTGAACACCTCTACATTACTACTTTAGCACAAAGTTTAGTTTGTAACAACAACAGCTGTCTTGTGACCACGTAAAATAAATGTATTAATTAATATAGGAACTCTTTCTTATCTGCGTATTTTCTGCTTGTCTGATGTGCGTAGGCATAGCTGTCAGAATAGACAACGTAACATTAATTTTCATTTGTTCATGCATCAGCTGATACAGAATTTTGTAAATGGCATGTTCGTGCCGGAGCTCCTGTCCTGTTGCGGCCTATACTTGTACAGGTAAGCTTTGTTGGTCGAGAGGCTTAACCGTACTCTTGAGCAGTACCTGTNTCCTGTTGCGGCCTATACTTGTACAGGTAAGCTTTGTTGGTCGAGAGGCTTAACCGTACTCTTGAGCAGTACCTGTTGATTTTTGTGGTAGACCAAAGGTGTCATTGCTTTTTCTTGCTTACCGCTCAGCAGTTCACGAGTACACATAAAGGATCAAGTGTTTCGTCCACCACAGCCGGCTAACATTGATGACCTCAAAATGAGAATTATGGACGCCATCCAAACCGTAACACCGGGCATGCTGACAAGAGTGTGGAACGAGTTTGATTATTGTGTANCCTGTTGCGGCCTATACTTGTACAGGTAAGCTTTGTTGGTCGAGAGGCTTAACCGTACTCTTGAGCAGTACCTGTCGATTTTTGTGGTAGACCAAAGGTATCATTGCTTTTTCTTGCTTACCGCTCAGCAGTTCACCAGTACACATAAAGGATCAAGTGTTTCGTCCACCACAGCCGGCTAACATTGATGACCTCAAAACGAGAATTATGGACGCCATCCAAACCGTAACACCGGGCATGCTGACAAGAGTGTGGAACGAGTTTGATTATTGTGTAGATGTCGTTCGGGCCGCTCGTGGCGGTCACATTGAACATTTATGATTGTATGGTAAACAAACTTCCCGGTTCCATGGTTCATTTGATTGGTCAATCAAGGTTGTAGATTGTTTGGTTTTGATATTATAGACCTTCAAAGTTGGGATATTTTTTTATACTCATCCTGTACTCTCTTGATGACATTTTATGTGCCTCAAACCAATTTGAGTTTGACACCATGCTAGGCAATTATGCTACAGAGAGGGCAATGCAATTATTTTAACATTTTTGTATCAAACTCTTTTCTATGAAAGTTTACCCCCTGTTTCCCTCATTTTTACAGTCCTTCTAAAAGGGGCATTTAGACAATGCAAGAAAATTAATTGCATGCTTGATGCCAATCCAAAAGTGTCTATACAGGATTATAGAATTGTGTACTCAGTTTCTGTGCTTGTGTCTCAATCAATTGGTGTCNATAGAATTGTGTACTCAGTTTCTGTGCTTGTGTCTCAATCAATTGGTGTCATTCTTAGTGTCAGTGTTTTTCTCATCTTCATGGAATTGGTGAATGAGGCCATAGTTGTCGTCATTCAATTGTTAGGTGACTAGTTACATCTTAAGGCGAAAAAGACTAAACACAGACTGTGGGTGAGAAAAAGGATCACCATTTGCTGTAAGAAAGTAGCCTCAAATAATTATATACGGAGCTGAAAATTGAAGCTCCTTCTACATATCGTTAATTTCTTCACAAAGACCAGTGAAGATTTCAGATATCTAAAGTCAAGACAAAAATACAGAAACATAACACAATTATGAGAGAAGGAATACCTGCCTCTTTCAAGCTGAAAATTACGTTCAGATATTTAGCAATAGGAGACTCATTTATACCCAGCACATAACTTCTGGCTCACTCAAAGTTAGATGATCTGCCACCTCTCCCACTATTTGATGCCCGTGGCCTGTCACGGCTGTGCACTGTTGCCTAGTTCGCAGTGTTACAATGGCCAAAGCGAGTTGTGCAAACTTTTCCTCACATCCGCTCAAAAATGTTTTAAAAGATTCCATAAAAATTCAACCACTTTTCGCAAGAGGCTCATTTTGTCATATAAGTAGGTGAAAATGCTACGTCTGAATCTTTATCCATTTATGTTCTACATCAATAATATGTGTTCAAGACAACTGGTGCAAACCCATGACTGCTTTTCAGAACAGAGGATATTACTCATTCTAGCCCTATACCTGCCAACTCTGGACAGTCAAAAAGGAGACTCCCATCACTGCAAGTAATACAAAATAGAATTTAGAAGGAGGGAAGGGAGTAGGAGCATACAAAATGAATTAAAATTAAAATTTCTCACCTTAAATGTTTGTAAGATTTTGGTAAGATTTTTTTATAATTTTAACTTCCTTTTTTTGTTTCTTGTTTTATATAAGATATCTTACAGAAATTAAGTTTTATAAATAAATTTAACACTTCTGCAGCCAAATTTTAGATAGATGGTGACGGCACTCAATTAGTAACATATTGTGCATCTCTTTCCTTAAGTGAGTACTTACATCTTTCTTCAAACAACTGAACTGCAGCATTGCCGGTAGTAAAGGTATGCAATTTTGGGGAGCAATATTCCATGAGTTTAACAAATTCAAGATATGTGTGGTATTATTCATGTCTAGGGAATCACCATTCAATATAGGAATAAACAAAACAGAACTCTTGATCATCAGTATCTCATTATTGCAATATGCAGCAACCACAAGATACACTTTGGCATCACATCCATTGCTGTATTGCATGTGGGGAGTTTGGAGGTAACAAGGTTGGAATGAGTATGTAATAGGTTGGTATGTGTGTGTATTAGAAAGATGGACGTGACGCATAATGTTGTTAACGTGTAGGAGAGTAGAAATACAGTTTATGCAATGAACAGGTCATTTTTAATAGTGTCAAATGGTGTTGTCAGAAGTGGGATTATAGTAAGCAGGGTACAGTGAGAAAGGTTTTACAAAAAATGTAAAATTGGCAGCTGAAGGAAAATTTTTTTTCTCGGTTAAGTAAACAAACACGAGTACTTGACAACGGTGGGAAGTGCGCACACAAGTTTCGTTCCGCCATCTTAGAGTGTTGATTTCAGAAAACTGAAGGAATGATGTACCTGGTTTAAAAGATTCCAGCGGTACAGGTTGGTAAACAGATTAGCAGAAAACGACAACGAAGTACAGGTTAGTACTTTGATTTATGTAATGGGGCAGGATGCGGAGGATGTTTGTTGTGAACTCGTTTAACCTTCTCAAACAAAGACGCAAAGCCGTAAAAAATTATTAAAAAGAATCTAGAACCACATTTTATTCCGAGAAGGAATGTAATTTATAAACAGGCTACATTCAATAAGCGCTTGCAAATGCTAGGCGAATCTGTTGATGCATTTATTACCGCACTGCATTCGTTGGCCAAGCTTTGTGAGTATAAAACTTTGTGTGATGAGTTGGTGCACGACCGGTTTGTAGTGGGACCAATGGACAAGAAACTATCTGAGATGTTAAAACAAGATACCAATCTGACGTTAAAAAGTGTGTTACAAAGGCCAGGCAAACTGAAGAGGTGCGGAAACAGGAAATGGTGCAGAAAGCGGGCGCGTAACAAACCTTAGGAGAGAACATTGATAGAATTAGTGCAAATATGGGGCATGAAAACCACCGTCAACAAAGTAAACAGGTGCCTAACAAAATGACCTACAATTTTCAAAATTTGGCTAGTGCGAAAGACTGTTATAGGTGCAAAGGTCCATTCGAAAGAGGTCATATCGTAAGTGTCCCGCCACACATGAAAGGTGTAGAGGGTGCAGACGGATATGCCATTTTGCAAGGGCATGTCTGGAACTACAGGCAAAAGTGAGCAAGTATCGGAAATCCAAGGGGAGATATAGGTAGCAGATATGTTTCTAGTTAGTCAATTCCAATGGGAGGTTAAGTCCACCTTGCGGAGCGAAAATTACGATGGGAGAAGTGAATATCTATTTCAAAATCGATACAGGCGTAGGTGTCACAGTGTTACCAGAAGATAGTTTTGCTACCCTTACACAGCGGACAGGAGTAACATTGGAAGGGAGCTCAGTTAATGAGTTCATGAGTACGCATCTGAATACCTTGGGGAAATTCAAGATGGTCTAGCATTGGAAGGGACAATCACCCAACAGGAAGTCTATGTTGTTGAAGGTCTAAAAGAATCACTTCTGGGGTGGCCTACTGTGGAGGCACTGGGAATTCTTCGGTGGGTAACGGCGGTAGGATGCAAAGGAACATTTAACCCACAAGAGAGATATATACTGAAGAACCAAAAAAACTGGTACACCTGCCTAATATCGTGTAGGGCCCCCGCGAGCATGCAGAAGTGCCGCAAGATGACGTGGCATGGACTCGACTAATGTCTGAAGGTATGCAGGAGGCAATTCACACCATGAATCTTGCAGGGCAGTCCACAAATCCATGGGAGTGCGAGGCAGTGGAGATCTCTTCTGAACAGCACGTTGCAAGGCATCACAGATATGCTCAATAATGTTCATGTCTGGTGATTTAGGTGGTCAATGGAAGTGTCTAAAATCAGAAGTGTTCCTGGAGCCACTCGGTAGCAACTCTCGACATGTGGGGTGTCGCATTGTCCTGCTGGAATCGTCCGCATCCATCGGAATGCACAATGGACATGAATGGCTGCAGGTGATGGGACAGGATGCTTATGTATCTGTCAGAGTCGTATCTAGATGTATCAGGGGTCTCATTTCACGCCAACTGTGCACGCCTCATACCATGACAGAGCTTCCACCAGCTTGAACAGACCTCTGTTGACATGTAGGGTCCATATATTCATGAGGATGTCTCCATACCCGTACACGTCTATCCGCCTGATACAATTGGAAACGAGACTCGTCAGACCAGGCAACGTGTTTCCAATCATCAACAGTCCAATGGCGATGTTGGCGGGCCCAGACGAGGTGTAAAGCTTTGTGTCGTGCAGTCAACAACGATACAGGAGTGGGCCTTCGGCTCCGAAAGCCCATATCAATGATGGTACGTTGAATAGTTTGCATGCTGGCACTTGTTGATGCCCCAGCATTGATCTGCACCAATTTGAGAAAGGGTTGCACATCTGTCACTTTTAATGATTCTCGTCAGTCGTCGTTTGTCCCATTCGTTCACGATCATTTTCCGGCCGCAGTGATGTCGAAGATTTGATGTTTTACAGGATTCCCGATATTCACGGTACACTCGTGAAATGGTCGTACGCGAAAATCCAAATTTTATCGCTACCTCGGAGATGTTATGTCCTATCTCTCGTGCGCAGACTATAACACCACGTTCAAACTCACTTAAATCTTGATAACCTGTCATTGTAGCAGCAGTAACCGATCTAACAACTTTGCCGGAGGCTTGTTGTCTTATATAGGTGCTGCCGACCGCATCACGTTACTCTGATTGGTTCCATATCTTTGTTATTTGCATACGCACGCCTATACCAGTTTTTTTTTGGCTCTCCAGTGTACAACTCTGTGGATGGGCTTAGGACTGATGAAGACTGTGACGCATCTCCGCCCCACAGTTGTGCGCCAAATCACATGACGCTAAATAGTTGGGGAAGCCAATGTAACTTGCGCTTTACCCCACCTGTGGAGAATACAGGGTGACTTATAGTGTCGTAGTTAATTCCTCCAGGCATAGACTATAAGATGCCTAGAAGGTTAAAGGTTTTTCAATAAGGTAGTTTTTTGACGTTTCACTTAACTGGATAACTATATTGTCTCGAGTTTGAACAAAAACAACATACAGCAACACTTCCGAGGTGTGGTACTCTAATTTGGCTACTCGTATTAACTGGGGCGACTTCGTGGTGGAGTGGGGTTTCTCTGGACGGCGACTTGATACTCAACTACTCTGCTGTTGTATGCTGCCATCTGGGGATGAGCTCCGGAGAAGTGGTAGGCCTTGGCGAAGGCCCAAGTATGTTGTAGTCTCCCCTGGACTGCTCTACTGACGTACTGACGTGGCCAGGGGTCCGATCCCCCGGCCAAACGCTCTCTGCGCGACTACTTCCTCGAACTCTGCATGCTAATAATTGACTGACTCTCGAACTAACCTCTCGGGTTGGTGATAANACTTCCTCGAACTCTGCATGGTAATAATTGACTGACTCTCGAACTAACCTCTCGGGTTGGTGATAAAGAACTGAAACTCCCACCTTCCTTGCAAGGAAGCTTATATGCTCTCTAGCTTCCTTCCCTAATGGTCGGCACGTGTCGCCTTGTTGGAGGAGGGGGTGGTGGGACGAAAACAGATCACTGCCTTTCACAAAACGTGCCCTGGTTCCTGAAGGTTGGGGGGCGGAGGGAAGGTGGCACCTTGCCCCTAGCTTACTCTGTCAGCTATTTCTCCGCGGTGCGTGTCCACATTGTCCCGGGGGTGTTTCCAGCTTGTCAGCTGTTTCTTGGTGCGTATTTTCTGATTTCCGGCAAAATACACATGATTATTTTGTGATATCTCCGCGCTCAACAGATCTCACGGGCTCGCTAGATGCGTAGGGGGTGAAGGCAGGTGGAGGGGGGGAGTGTCAGGGCTATGCATCAGCTACACGTGTCCGGCTTGGCAGCGCGTGTTGGCCTCTGCTTGACCTTCCTGTGGGGACGACGGCTGCCACGTGTCTCTAAGTCCCTATACTGGTTATGCTGGCGNCAGCGCCGCTCTAATACTCCTAATGCGTCACACGTCAACTGCATACAAAATTAAATTGAATAACTATGCAAAACCAGTTAGCAGAGCATGCTCCTGAAGGATCGCCACTACATTACAACCAAAACTGAAACAGGAACTAGATAGTTTGGTCAAAATGGGAGTCATCTTGCCAGTTGAATCCCCTATNTCAACTGCATACAAAATTAAATTGAATAACTATGCAAAACCAGTTAGCAGAGCATGCTCCTGAAGGATCGCCACTACATTACAACCAAAACTGAAACAGGAACTAGATAGTTTGGTCAAAATGGGAGTCATCTTGCCAGTTGAATCCCCTATGGAATGGTGCTCAGGGATCGTGCTGGTCTTCAAAGTCAATAGGCAAATCAGGCAATGTGTTGACTTAACCCCACTTAATGACTGTATCCAAACAGAGTATGTGATCATCCCCTCAGTAGACAAATCCTTGGCACAACTTCGAAATGCTGTAGTATTCTTCAAGTTAGATGCTAACTCGAGATATTGGCAGGTGTCCCTAGAAAAGGAGTCCAGACTTCTGACAACTTTTATCATGCCATTCGGTAGATTTTGTTTTAACAGACTGCCGTTTGGGATCACCAGTGCCCCTGAGTTCTACTACCGGGAAATGTCTTGCATCTTGGCAGACACTTCTGAAGAGATATGCCACATGGACGATGTCTTGGTGTTCTAAGAAAATGAACAGGCACATTACGAAAACCTGGAGCTTGGAAAAAAACAAGGCAGCAGGTATTGCATTGAATGACAAATGTCAGTTCGCCATCAGAAGGGTCAAATTTTTACGTCATATAGCGATGGACAAAGGAATAGAAGTGGACCCTGAAAAGATAAGCGCAGTTCGAGACATGCCACTCCCTAAGTCTGTCTTGGACGTGAAATGGCTATTAGGAATTGCAAACTACGTAGGGTAGTTTGTCTAGAATCCAACTCAGTTTATAGAGCCAATACGCCACTTACTAAAACAGGACACCATGTTTGTATGGGGGCAGCAACAAGAAGCAATCTTCAAGTGTCTGAAAGACCTTTTGTGCAAAGTCCCACTGTTACTGCACTATGATCCCAATAAGGAGAGCCGGATCAGGGGCAGATGCATTATCATATGGACTAGGGGCAGTCCTGGAACAACCAAACAAAAATAACATTTGGCGACCAGTGGTCTATGGATCGAGGGCACTTTTGGCAGCGGAGCAGCAACATTCTCAAATCGAGAAGGAAGCACTAGCCTTGACAAGGGTATGTGACCGATTCTACATATATATCCTTGGTAAACACATTCTCCTCAGCACTGATCATCAGCCTTTTGTTTCAATATTAGGGAAGAAAAATTTTGATGAACTGCCTCCTAGCCTATAGAGATACCGGATGAGGTTGATGCAGAATTCTTACCAGATACAGCATATGGCAGGGAAACAGTTCTACACACTGGACGCGTTGTTCCGAGCACAGATCAATCCCTCCGGCAATGAAGAGGGACTGTCGGTTAGCAAGACTGAGTAGTTAGAGTCCCAGTTTATGACATCCTTTCCCATGTCAGACACCCGGGGAAGAAGTGTTTCAAGCACAGGCATCAGACACAACATGCCAAGAACTGATACAACTTGTTCGGAAGGGATGACCTTGGAAACATACTGAAGTACCTATGCACTATTGGGCATACTAGGCGGTTCGGGGTGAATTATTTATTGTTGGAGGCATATTAATGAAAGGGATTATGATGGTGACACCTGCAGANACTAGGCGGTTCGGGGTGAATTATTTATTGTTGGAGGCATATTAATGAAAGGGATTATGATGGTGACACCTGCAGTCACGCTGGGAAATAATAACATGGATCCATTTGGGACATCTTGGAATAAAAAAGTGCACCGCGAGAGCCTGGGGNACTAGGCGGTTCGGGGTGAATTATTTATTGTTGGAGGCATATTAATGAAAGGGATTATGATGGTGACACCTGCAGAGTCACGCTGGGAAATAATAACATGGATCCATTTGGGACATCTTGGAATAAAAAAGTGCACCGCGAGAGCCTGGGGNAGTCACGCTGGGAAATAATAACATGGATCCATTTGGGACATCTTGGAATAAAAAAGTGCACCGCGAGAGCCTGGGGTAGAGTGTGGGGGCCGGGATTACAAGCAATATAAAAACTTTTATTGCCAATTGTGTACCTTGCATCAAAGAAAAGCAGAACAGACCAGAACCTCTGATTTCTTCACCTTTACCACAATGCTTTGCGAGGTTGTCGGTACGGATCTGGCCAAACAGTTAATTACTACTCCAGATACCCAAAAATATTCTAAATGACAAGCATCTCATCTGCAGTCCCAGTATATCTCTCAAGTATTCAAAGATTTTGCAAAAGAGTATGGCTTCACCCATATCGCCAGCAGTCTCAGATATCCACAGGATAATGATGAAGTAGAAGCTGCAGTTAAGAATGTGAAAAACATCATTAAGCTGTTGGCGGACCCTTACCTGGGACTGCTGGTGTATAGAAATACACCACTATCGGACCTCCACTACAGCTCAGTACAACTGGGTTGATCACTCCGGGATACTCAACCAGTGTTGCAGAGAAATCTACATCCAAAGACTGTGAAAAGGGAAGATTTTCAACCCATTCATCAAAAGGGGAAACATAGTCAGAAGGGCAATTTCAACAGGTCCCACAAAGTTCAGGAACGCCTCCCAATCCACACTCAGGAAACGGTGTGNATAGTCAGAAGGGCAATTTCAACAGGTCCCACAAAGTTCAGGAACGCCTCCCAATCCACACTCAGGAAACGGTGTCGATCACAGACCTACAAAGATATGGCACTGTACGTTCAGAAGGAGGTACTCCACACTCATACCTCATTTCAGTGGATGGAAGAACTATTAGGAGGAACAGGTACAAACTTAAAGTCGTCAGAAAAGCAATGGAACAACAACAGCAATACCCCGTCAAGAAGGACGAAAAAACAGGAATGGTGGAAAACCGTTTCAGCAGCGGTGAAGAGGGTCCCCGGTAGCTGGAAATGGAAGAAGACAAGCAGAATTTGCCAGGGGAGAAGGAAAACGGTAGTAAGGAGTCAATGCAAGACCCTACAACATAGGGGAAGAGGGAAAAGACAGAAGAAACTACAGTACAGAAGGGTGGAGAAACAGGGGAGTAGGAAGGATGAAAAGGGTGGCCAGATGAAGAAAAGACACAGGGACATAAACGAGTAAGGTCACCAGTACAAACAAGATGTGGCAGAGAAGTGAGGCCAAAAGACAAACTCAATTTGTAATCCATGTTAGGTATGAAATGTTTCAGGTTTTCCTATTATGTGATATGTAACTGTGCAGTTGTGTTGTAGACTAGTGTAGCATTGTCAAAGAGGGGGAACATATGTTGCATGTGGGGAGTTTGGAGGTAACAAGGTTGGTATGAGTGTGTAATAGGTTGGTATGTGTGTGTAATAGAAAGACGGAAGTGACGCACAATGTTGTTAACGTGTAGGAGAGTAGAAATAAAATTTATGCAATGAGCTGACCATCTTAATTGTGTCACAATTGCTACCATCAGTGAACAATGAAAACACATTACATTGCTGCAGCATCAAAAGAAGACTTTCCCTTCTGATTTCACCATTTCCATCACAATTACAGAAGTATTTTGTGCGAGCACAACCATACTTCTTGACAATTTCCCTGCCCGGAAAAAATTATTTGAAGAGAAAACCAGCACGAGTAGCAGAACTAAAGGAAAATTTGTGTTCTAAAATAAATTAATACGTGAATAAACACTTGGCTTTACATTTAACTATTTTCTTGTGATTTGTATCTTGGTAAACATTCAATTTATTATTAGGCATATGCATAAAATATTATTTGCAGTTTTTTGTATTTATATGGTTCACAACATTGCCTTTCTCAGCACTGAAATCAGAAAAATTACAATGAACACAATGCAAATGTGCTCCTTTCACTGATGCTGAAATGCATGTAAATTCTTTGCTAAAAGTCTTTTTATAAACCCCACAAAATACTTCACTGTAGACTTACTCATACCTAAACAATAAAAATTGACCTATTCAAAAGTACAAGTAAACAAAGTGCATGAAAAAAGCATATCATGTAACTCTTTTTATGGAATTATGTATTTTTCGAATATCTGAATAAATTTCATGACTTACCTGTGCTGTAACAAGAATAGGTAAACACCATGCAACATTACAATGCCATCTTGGATAAGGGAAAAATTATTTTTCTGATTGGCTAACTTGCCTATTACATAAACCCAAAATTGGGTATGTATCAAATCCAGTACTGTAATTCTTTGGTGGGTGGTATGAAGGTATGTGATTGTAATATGACTTATTTGCACTTCATACCATCCACCAAAGAATTATCGTAACTATATGAGGTAGTTACTCGAGATGTTACAATGTCATATGTTTTGGTTGAAAATTCAGATTATTGGAACTATTGAAATCACAAATTATGGTATGTATCATAGCTAGCGTACACTGCATGGAATAATTTCAGACATCAAAATTACAAAACCAAAATTCAACAACAAAAAAGCGGAAAATGCAAATGTCCAAACTAGAGGGTGGTAACACTGGGAGTCTTACCTAAAAAAATTGGAGGGTTAGGAGGTTATGTTCCCCTGAGAAGAAACAGTATTTCCTATGTGAATCTAAATGTGTCTATCTTGCTTTGGAGACACATGACAAGGAAGTCTGAATCATACTTAGTCGACACAAGAATGATAATATGTAGCACAATAGTGGCCACACACTGCTCTGATGTGTCGCTCCAGTACTGTGATAGGCTTTGAATGATTCTACTGTTTTTCATTTGCTTGCATATAAAGTTTTCATTGAAATTATGGCACTAAGAAAACCTTGTGCTATCACCAATAGTTACAAAGGAGAAGTTGCTCACAAACAAGGTCACAGTCTAATAATATTTAGTGTGCATTATATTATTAACTAATTATCAAAAAAATAATTCTCTATAAGCATAAATTTAAAACAAATTAACAGTTTGACAGGAGTGTGTATACAATATATCGATTACAAGGGTCGCTGTTGGCTAACTCTGTTGGTAACAGCAAAGATAGATCACAGTGCAGCAGATCACTCGCCAATTTGATGCTGGACCACTACGACCTGTGAGCAGCCATACCATCCAGAACCATTTCCTCACTATGGGATACAGAAGCCACCTTCCCACTGGGGTACCTCTGCCCACCTGATGTCACGATGCTCAAAGATTAACATGGGCATGGGAACATGCCATTAGACCCTCGATGCATGGAAAATTGTCACCTGGATGGATCCCTTATGTCAGCAGGGTATAGTTCAGGCCGGGGGTGGTGGTGGCACCCTCATATAGGAAATTACATGGGATGAAATGAGTCCTCTGCCGTCATCCCTCTCCGGTGAAAGATACAGGGACCCATTGGCAAATCATGTGCACCCATAACACCCTACAGGAGACCTGTACCTACAGCAAGATAATGCACCAGCCCACTGCTCCCAAATTGTGACCAAGTGGTTAGATGAACACTTCATGGACTTGAGGTTGATTGCCTGGCCCTGAGGTCACCCTATTTCAATCCTTTTGAACAAATCTGGGATACTGTCGAGAAGGATGTGTGCACCATAGATTCTGCTCCAACCTATCTCCATGCATTGTGGGGGGCTGTGCAACTGTTATGGATTAGTATAGCTCATGACCGCTTCCAGTGCCTTGTGGAGTCTATGCTAAACCACATCACCACTGTCATCAGGGTGAAAGGGGGTGCTACACGCTACTAGACAGGTATGTCTAATTCAACTGCTCATGAGTGTATAAGACTGGTATACATGGGGCTACAATTTCACGGGAAGTTCAAGAGCAATAACCGCAACTATTCTTTCCAGAGTCACTTTTATTGCATATATTTTTATATTCTACACTAGGTGTGTCCCAGTGACCAGTCCATAAAAAAAAAAAACACACCACCCATTACTGTATCATTATTCAACATCCAAACAGTACAGAATGGTAGTTTGTAACATGTTTGGAACATGAAATATAAAACACTGTCAGATCTTGGATTACCATCCAAGACATAAGCACTATGCACAAGTAGTGCTCTGCATCTACTGAGCATTCACTGCCCCTTGCATACTTTCTTGCACCTTGTAAACACTCCCTAAAATTTAGTTTTTCAGGATATGGGATAATTCATACCTTAGCAAAAATATTAGGCAACTTCTACAGACCCCAAAAAGACCACTAGCAAGAATCTCTCCCACCCGTACAAAAATTATTACACTCATTATGGCTATATCAAGTCTATAACCAAAGTATAGTGGCATATAAAAAAATAATTCAAATCACAGTTTTATATTTTGATGCATTTCAAGCAAAAGTTTAATATTAGGTATCAGATTACATAGTATTTTCTGAAAGCTGCAACACAGTTTTCAAATTTGTTGTGATAAACTAAGAAAAACAATTACAGGACATGCTGGTGGGAGTACAACTTGCACACTGTTATTCGGTGGGGGATACAAAATACTGAATTACAAAAAAAATTTGATGTTAAAAAAGTTATTGTCTTTGAAATCCCAAGTTTCTTTTTATGATCTAGTTTTTCTTTGTAATTTATAACCACTTCAACATTGATTATATCAAATGAATGTAACATGATATAAAAAAACGCATGGAGTCAGCCTACAGCTGAGCACGTAAGCTTCAAATTATACAATTTTTGTTTGTACTTCTTAGTGNAAAATACTGAATTACAAAAAAAATTTGATGTTAAAAAAGTTATTGTCTTTGAAATCCCAAGTTTCTTTTTATGATATAGTTGTTTTTCTTTGTAATTTATAACCACTTCAACATTGATTATATCAAATGAATGTAACATGATATAAAAAACGCATGGAGTCAGCCTACAGCTGAGCACGTAAGCTTCAAATTATACAATTTTTGTTTGTACTTCTTAGTGNAAAAAACGCATGGAGTCAGCCTACAGCTGAGCACGTAAGCTTCAAATTATACAATTTTTGTTTGTACTTCTTAGTGAATTTTGAGTAATATTACATTGACATTAATGCTTGCCTATGTTGTTTAAATAACCAACTATCACAACGGTGGATAGTCAAATTTATATTTACACACTGTGTAAAAAAATGTTTTAGGTTGTGCTCAAGTTGCAGATTCATTTTCACAAAGGTACATGTTCAACTTACATCCCCAACAACTCTATAACAGGTGTGGCTACAAAAATCCGGGAAATTATGAGTTAAAAACATTATTTTGAGTGCAAAAAAATGCTTACAGCATAAGNGGTGTGGCTACAAAAATCCGGGAAATTATGAGTTAAAAACATTATTTTGAGTGCAAAAAAATGCTTACAGCATAAAACAAAAATTAACAAAGCATTTACCTTATTAAACAATTAATACATATAGCCTCCACTACGAAATTTTTTTAAAAAACATGGAATATCAAATGAAAATTTGCGTTTTAGGCAGGTACTGTGATGCTTTCATGTTTCCCTTAACATGTATCACGCTAACTGTCACGTGTACAATATGTAAAACATCGTCTTTTTGGGTGGTATAATTATGAGGTTTCATCGANTTCCCTTAACATGTATCACGCTAACTGTCACGTGTACAATATGTAAAACATCGTCTTTTTGGGTGGTATAATTATGAGGTTTCATCGAAGCATGCAAACTATGTGTTAATGAATATGGTGTTCGTGGTTCAGACAATCTTCGAAAACAACTAGATCACCATAACCTCCAGAGCAAAACGTCCATAGGAGTGGTAGAAATATTTTTAATGCAATAAAACATTTATATGCTTGAAAAAATTAAACTGTGTTTAATGAAGTACTAGAAATTGCAAACTTAATTGCAAACATTCTGCATTTCACGCAAACATTTTTATACTTCTGAAAAACATAACTGCGGTACTTACTGAACTATGACAATGTAAAGTCCCTTAAATATTAAAAAAAATCCTAGCATAACTTTTATTGCTCTTTAATCCTCATTTCTGGTACAAAGTCATATATGCAGTTGATTAAAAATGTGGGAAGACAAGATTGCATAATTGCTACCAAAACGAGTCTTCGAAATCACGTGGTGCAGTTTCAAATATAATGCTAAAACTTGACACTGTCAAGTTTTTCTTTACATAAACATTCTGCTGTTCATTTTTGTGTAATTTTGATTGTACAGAGGAGATACAGTGTGTGTGGTGAGTAATAGCCAAAACACAATGAAACCCACAAAAAATGGCTCATGCCAACTCTCTATTAGTGAAAAATACAACTCAAACCAGCACTTCAATACAAAGAAACAATGGACATAAGCAAGAACCCTTTAATTAAATAAAACAATATAATGCATAAGAAAAAATAACGTTCACACTATATATGAGACATGGGAAAATAATTAATTGAATGGAACAAGAAAAAATATTGATGTTGTCTGTAAAACTGTAGAAATTTGTGATTGGGATTGTCCACCTGAACTATTGTGATTTTAGTGTAATTTGAGTGCAACTGGAATTCATACCAATTAATAGTACTATTTTCAAGGCAATCAAAAACAGAACTCAAGTGTACCTCGAATCAGCTTAGGGATCTTTGAAATGTAAGTTAAAAGGTTTCTGGGTTCCACCAAAAAAAATCTAAAATTTTCTGTAGGTAAAATGTATTGGGACAAGAAAATTAAAACAGTTCACAATTAAGGGCTAATAAAGTCACTAACTAAACCGTGCTGGAGGGTTGGAAAACAATAACAATTTCACCTGTATGTAGATCTAGCATATTTCTGCCAAGTTGGAACTCAAGCTGTGTAACATTTTCTGTAATTAAAAAAAAAAAAAAACACCATTGCATTATTTCTTGGGCCTCCTTGGTTCTGCTCACCCTGCCCAAAACTTCAAGCACTTGAATATTTACATAATTAAAACATACTCTAAACATTGGCAGATAAAATCTGTGATGGCCTGAAATACATAATTCTGCAATAAAAATAATCTTAGAACATTCCTATTTTTAATTAGACACCTTGACAAAGAGGTCACATGATTAGAGCAAATATACAGCCAAAACGATACAAGCGACAAAATATTCAGCTCAGTTCGTGGTCTGTAGGGATGTGTCCAATGCATAAACAAGAGATTGGAACTGGCCGATTTTCACTGAATCTGCAACTTTTCAAAAATTGGAAAACAACATATTTATTCTGATAGTAATTGTAAAGAATAGCAACTTTTCCGAAAACAAAAGAAAAAATCACGATAAGTGGTATAATTCTACTCTACTAATTATACAGAACACAAATTTACTAGGGCATTAACATATTATCAATACAAACTACAAAAACGATAGTGGGCAGGGCTTTGAACATCTGGGAAATTGTAGAGTAAAATATGTACGTTATCGTAATATTTTCGTATGTAAATACGTTAAATGCAAAAAGACATAACCAAAGATTACCTAACATCACAATGTGTAAATACAGGGTACTTCTTGCCATCACATAATACCGTATTTCGTTGTGCTGCAGTGCAATCAAAACCTGTGCGTTACATATTATGAAGTTAGGTTGAATTTGGTTAGGTTTGCTACATTTCAAATAGTTACACACACCGAAATATGAAATATACAAACCCTTGACGACATACCACACATAATAAAACATACCGGAAGATGTGAATTTACTCATCTAGATAGGCAGTGAGCACAATTTTCCCATGGCGAGTAGGAAGTGGTGCATGCGTTCACATTCGTCGGGGTACCGGCGGTGAAACATGAACTCCGCAAGGTACCCCACGATGTGCGGTGTCCTCCTACCATACCGAGGAAGACCGTGCCTCACATCCCGCCACACACGCTCTATTCTTTGGGTGTTCGCTCCTGTATCGGGATCAACGAAATTCATGCTAGGATTCACCCGAAGGGGCTCATAGTTTTGCTCTGAAAGACAATTATACGTGCACCAACAGTCACTTATAATTGCTGTTCAAGGCTCTATGAATTGCTTGGTTACGTTCAGAAGCGTCCTGCTAGTACAATCTTCAACAGGAACAAGAAATACATGATTAGTACGTCACCTGATCCCACCGAAAACCCACTACCCCTGGACGATGTGACCCTTATTATACTTGCGCTTCCCAAATTTAGCCTCATCTATCTCAATGAAAGAGCCCACTCCCCAATTTTATCCCTTGTCTCACACATACATCAGATCAGTCAACCATTACCTCACGACAAAAGGACAACCAATCCACGACAGTAACCATTATGACACATTCTACTAATACATTTGGTGCAAGGATGTGGAACAGAAAGATAAAAATATGTAATTTTACAAATCTAAACTACACTTAATTTACTTTTTCCAAACCACGTGCTGTGCCGAGAAGATTTTCTAAAATTGCAAAGCACCTTTCTATATTTCTTATCGACACGTGTCCTAACTCCGTTGACAGCGAAAAAATTCAATGTCCTCTGCCAATTCTACTACCATCACGCATGAGTTGCACCTTATCTCACTCGACAACACACCATGATCTACTAAATAATCAAACAGTAGTGGCCAAAACAACGTTAATTCTATAAACTGGCTAACGTCCACGTAACACCCACTATATAGACGACTGTCACGCACAGAAGCACTCGTACTTGCACCCTCCATTCTTAAATCACAAGCCTTCACACGGTTGGATTTGGACATCACAACTCACGCGCGTAGCAACACTACACTCGCAGCGAACCGCACTGTATTGAAATTGAGAACACCCCGAGCTGTGGTTTTGGAGGAAGGTGATTGACACTGTTCTCTAAAGGTACAATTTCCTAATAAATCAATACACTGTAATGATTAAGAGTTCAAGAAAAATCTCTAGTTTTATTATTGCTTTAAAACAAGTTAATTGCCACACAAGTTCTCGAGACAACTCCCTCCCGTTCCTATACGTGGATTACGTATCGTTCGCGTCGTGGGGGGGGGATAATCTGCTTCGTACTTGCTGGGTGATTCTAGATATTCGTAGCACTCGCGGAACACTACTCAGGGTCCTTCACACACGCTGGATGACTGTACTTATCTGTCCTGTTGTGCTGGTAGTTGATCCTGCAGTTGAGATCTGGTGAACTGGAAACTGGCAGGCCGCTGCGTCCGATGTCGGCTGGCTCTTCCGGAATCGCGCCGCGTCTTCGGACTCTCGTAGGCTGCCCGTCGTTGGCGACCCGCTCCGCGCTCGTCGACGCCCGTCCGCTGACTGACTCGTTTCCTCGGACTGCTCTCGTTTTGTAGCCTCCCTCGCCATATTCAAACTGCCTCGTCTGCACGTGTTCCGGGGAGTAATAAACAAGTGTCTGGGGCTCGGGCTGCCCATCATGGACCTTCGGTTCTGGTATGGCCGTTTCATTGTCTCGTTCTGCACGTGCTTACTTGGCGGGTGGCCTTTGGATCAGTGCCCACACTGGTCCATCCCTTGTCCCCGGATATGCTGCTATTCTTCTCGTACACCCGCTAAAAGCTTTTCTTGGTTTTATTGCGGTGAAGCCCGGGGTCGTGGGACCTCGGCGTATCTTGGGGCGGCTGCCCAGTGTAGCTGTGTTCGTGCCCTGGTGGCTTCCGTTGCCTCCGGATGCCGCCTGCACGTGCAGAAAACTTGGGTGGCCCGTCTTTGCAGCTGTGAGGCGCGGGATCCTTTATTTGGACACGTTCTCCGCCCTTAATATTTATTGGTGTAGACCGTCGGCAGGCTTCGCTAGCGCATGTGTTCTGGCGGCCAAAGATGCCTGGACGCGGGGAGCGTCAAATTTACCGGCCAACTAACATACGCTAACGTCTACACATACACAGCAGACCGGTGACTGCAGATTCGCATATGTTTACTTTGTTAAAGGCATTACAAGACTATACAACATTGCGTCCGACGTAAACAAAGCAGCCGAACTCCTCATATTTTACTATTAAATTTTTGATGTTCTACTTATTGTATCATTATGCCATCGTAAATATCAAACAGGTAAGCTATGCAAAACCCATGTATGTATAACTTTTGTGGGTCTATTATGTCTCCTTTAAAACAGTCGCTATTCTTTATAATTACCCATAAACAATCACAAGAATACAATGGAACCCACCGTGTTGACCAATTTTACGTGAAAGCCAACTGCAAAGATTAATAAGTTAATACGACACATCAAGTGAACGGTAAAAATAAATGTTTCCAATTATAACGGTTGTTAGTTTAAAGACACTTTCTGCCACTGAAAATATATTTGCAATAACATTTCCATTTTGTAACTTAAAAAAGAAACACAGTCAAATTAATTTTTCATAGCTACCTGCTAAAGACAGTGATACCAACAACTTAAAAAGTGCATAATTTTGGAGTGGTGTTGGAATGAGAACATTTTAACATCACACACTCTGTTTTGCGTCATTGACACATTTTCTTGGCAAGTGTTATTTTGCATGATGTTCTCGATGCATTTCTGGAGTTAAAAACTAAACATTTTATACTGGAGACACAAGGGCGTGTTAAATGTTTCCTGGCTGAACAGCGTATGAGGCCACTTGCACAGACATGAAGTGAATGCTTATTGTTTTACATGATGAAAATTTGCAAGTATGGCACTTAGCAATACCAATGAGTATTGTGTGGAATTATTCGTTTTTTAAAGCCTGCAACAAATTTTTTTGATTTGTAATTTGTACAAAGGCAAGATCAAATGAGACAGGAGAATGAACTAAGGTTTAGTAGACTTATCTTCAAAATCACATACGGTGGAAAAATGGCATTGTGATCGTCAAAAATTGTGCAGCTTCGCACATAAATGACAATCATTTTTTTTAAGTTTGTAAAGACGCTAAATAACATTCTTTAGCAATTCGTTTAATTTTGCAGTTATCAAAATTATTTTGTGTTTGTGACAGTGTAGATTTACTTACAACACTGTAGGCTTTTCCTGTACGTTTTTACACAAATTCAGTCTTTTCAAAATAAAAAATAAATGTTTTTATTGTAAAATAAATTAAAAGGATTTAGAATATTATTCTAGATGCCCAAAATTTGTACAGTTTAAGGATTTAAACATTTTATTAAGTGTACAAAGCAATTTATACTTTAAGAATTATGTTTATCACATTACATCATACATACTAAAAAATTAATTGTACTATTTTGAATACATTATAATTAAATAATCTGAATAAAATTGAACCGGAACTGGCAAAACTCTGAATCGGCATTTCAAATCGGAATCGGTTTTTACTTGAATGGCAATCCCTAATATGCACAGAAATGAAAATCAACACACACTCAAAAGCTACATTAATAATAACCTAAAATATACATATGACAGATGTAAGGTAAAACTATAATTAATACCTGAGTAAATGTGTATAGCTGTAGGTGGACCCCACTAACCTGGTTGTTGAAAAAATATATAAATATAACTATCCAAGCTGGAAATAAGCATTGAATTATCTGTACCTATTACAACATACACGTAAAACTATCATAATAGGTCAAATTGAAACACACCAGTCACGGTGTACCCAACTTACATAAACATGTTACATGAAATGTAAAGTCATCGTTATCGCAGCCTTAGGGTGCTGTTCTACTTATTGAACTCTTTCTGAGCAGCAAATGTTAGAAGTCAATAATATCTGTTTTTAATTAATTTATTTTAAGACTGCAGGAAATTATTGCTGTATTACTTACTTGCTCTCAACCCTTGATGTCTGTTGATAAATATAAAATTATTGGTTATAATGTAATTAAATTTGCTATGGACAAACCTTCGCATATGAGAATCATGGTGACGTCAGATCAAGTGTTTGAAGTGATCACCATTAGCATCAATACATGCCTGCACATGCATCTCCAAGTTATAAAAAGTATCCACCAATACACCAGGAGTCAAAAGAAATTCCCACCAAATGTGGCTTGTTGTAATAGACTTTTCCTTTCAGCATGCCTCATATGAAGACATGTGGAGTAAGGTCAGGCGATCTGGGTGTCCAAAGTCCTTTGGAAATGAGAAAATCTTCAACGGAGGACAAAATTTAACGCTGAAATTGGAAATGTTGCCATCCTGCTGAAAATAGCCAATATGGANCAAGTGTTTGAAGTGATCACCATTAGCATCAATACATGCCTGCACATGCATCTCCAAGTTATAAAAAGTATCCACTAATACACCAGGAGTCAAAAGAAATTTCCCACCAAATGTGGCTTGTTGTAATAGACTTTTCCTTTCAGCATGCCTCATATGAAGACATGTGGAGTAAGGTCAGGCAACCTGGGTGTCCAAAGTCCTTTGGAAATGACAAAATCTTCAACGGAGGACAAAATTTAACGCTGAAATTGGAAATGTTGCCATCCTGCTGAAAATAGCCAATATGGAGTTCCATTTCATCCAACTTTTTAACAAATTCTTGGAAGAAACCCACTTAGATGTCTGTATCCACTGTTATGTAGAACAAGATAGGGACCAATAATGTGGTGCCTCTATGAAGTGCATCACACTCCAATTTTTCAACCACGAAGAGGTGTTTCATGTACAATGAGGGGATTATCAGTAGCACAAAGTTGGGTATTCTCGGAGCTCGCTGACATGTGCTTGTGGAAACTCCCATTTCCTGCAACAATCTACGCAATAACTTCTTTGGTGAGACCAGCAATCTGTTTCTCACTTCCTGCACCGTTGCGTCTGACAGTTTTGGACATCCTCCGTGCACATCCAACAATGTTCTTCCTATTTCCAGTTTCTTCACCAAATTATGAATATGACTTTGCAGGCAGTTTCAGGCCCCCAAACTGTGCAATAATCTGTCGGTACACCTCTATGAATTTCTTAATGTATGTATGCATGAGTGCATATGTGTCTGCAGACACACAATCAATTGTGAGTGCTATTATGTATTTATCTTTCACTCTGTCATATGTTTTCATTGTTGTTTTATGATTTCCCTACTTTATGTTTTGTTATGTCTCATGCATAACTGCACATTATATTATTATCTAAAAATGTAAGCTTGACAACTCCCATCCAATGGAATAGCTGTACACAGGAGGCTTTAAGATAGATAGATAAATAAATTCAAATCGTCCAGATGCCTGCACATGCCCATGCAAGATCTACAGAAAAACTGTGGCGCCACCTCCATGACATCACCGGGCCACCTCCAATGAAGTCACTTAGCTTCTCCTAAACCAAGATATGTCAGTAGCACCAGACCAATAGTTCAATATTTTTACGACTTAACATCAGGGGCCAAGAGTAAGTGAAACACCCTGCATTTGTTTACATCTGAGCATGTCAGTAATTTTGTGTGTTGCAGACAAATAGCTACTAAATGTAGAGTTGTGCTAATATAACAACTACCTGCGAAAGACACGTCAGTTATGTTCTGAATGCCAGTGGGCAAAGTGTTTTAGTGTTCGCTTGTCGCGTAATTTTAATCAAACCACGTGAATTATGAATGAAGAGTGCACACTAGATCACTTCAGTGGTTGTGCATTGGCTCAGTGGTGGGTGTTCTCCGAAGATTTACGAATTTGCTGGAGACTGGTGTACTATAGTCTGCGTGTGGTTAATTGAGATCATCTTTGAATCACAGGGGAGGGGGAGGGTGCCAACACGCTAAGGACTTACTGGAATAAACTATGATAATTAAACTGTGTATGAATAACATTTCATACTGTTGGCCAGGATTGTAATACATTCTGTGGAATAAGTGCAAATAATATATATTATCACACAACAAGGCATTACAAGGCTTTGNCCAGGATTGTAATACATTCTGTGGAATAAGTGCAAATAATATATATTATCACACAACAAGGCATTACAAGGCTTTGTTTATTGTATTGCCATAATATATTCATACTAAAATGGTGTGGTGAACAAATGTGAATCAACAATCGGCTGTCCGCTGTGAATTTTACAGTACCCATATAACTCAGTTGATGGTTATATATGCTGGTGTGTGCAGTTGGCAGTGAGTAGTGTGTTGTGGGTAGGGTTTGAACAATACTTTTGATACAGAGTAAGTATCGATACTTTGAGTCTCGATACCAGATACTTGAGTACTTACTAGGTAAAAACTCCAGACACTTTGAGTAAGTACTCATGCAAGATGTGAAAGTGATAGTTATCTATATTATCCTGTCACACCATTAAAGTCAAATCCTATTGAGTCATGGGAAAACATGAAGGAGTGTTTCTAGGACTTTATCTACAATTCAGACGTCATGCCGTTATTGTTGCCACATCGGTACCGGCAGAAAGGCTTTTCTCAAAAGCGGGCACTATGTGATCACCCAAGAAAGGAATTGACTAAAACTCAAAAGATTGAACGAGTTACTTTGTTTAACAGGTCGACCTAAAGACGAGTAGTTTAATTCCCAATTTTAGTGTCCCTATACGATAATTACATGTGCAGTTGTGCCGTTATACTTGTAAAACTGTAATTCCTATATCACCAGTGACGGTTAAGTTTGATGCTAAGAATTTGGTTTAAAGTGTACAATTAATGCTGAAAGTTTATCAACACATTAGTTGTAACCAGTTACATGTTGCATTCTCTTAATGTATTTAATGGGAAAATGTGAGCTTAGGTGAAGTTCATTGTTTTATATCTTTAACATAAATATGTAAATATCACAAGAACTGTCTATTGTAATTTTATGTACTATAACTTTGAGAAAAATGCAGTTTCCTTAATAGAATTTTTCCTATAATTTTCTATACTGTTTATTGTTAATAACTATTGTTAGAAATGTTGTGAATTTCTTAATTGTGTCAAGAAATAGTAACTAATGAGGGGCATTTTTATAACTTTTTATTCAATCTCTGTTGTTGGATCGGGATTCTTACAGAAGTTGTAGATGCAAACTCAAGGAATTTTCAAGGACTTTCCAAGGATTAAAAGAAAAATTTCAAGGACCAAATTTAATTGCATAATTTAATAATATGATAATGCTGCATCAACTTTTCATTATACAGCTGTGCATGAAGAAATAAAGAAATAAAAAAAGTACTTTTGATTTGATCACTGTTGTCAGATGTCGTAAAGAAATAAACCAAAATCCAGTTTTGAAAAAGTTCTAATGCAATAAATATTGACGCTATTCCCCATCTGTGGTATCCACGACGGTTCATAGGGTCGGAGTTAATTCCTCCAGGCACAGACTATAAGGTGCCTTGAAGGTTGAGGGTATATAAATAAGGNTTTCTCTGGCGTAAAGCTAGAGTTGTTCTTGCTTGGCTCTGCAATTTCTCCCGCTTTCCTACGTATTTACGTAGCTCTTACTTGGCACAACCTTGACACGTGTAACTGCGATCCGTTTTGGCTGTCCAAGTGTCCCGCGACACGTGTCAACTGGTAGGCGCTCGCGAAGGGGGTCAGCGAGGCTTCTACTCCCAATATGCGTTGCACGTCAATATTTATTGTAAAAGTTTTATGTTTGTAACCCAATTAAATAATTAATATTTTTACTGGAGAAAAGTTTTTTATTTGCTTGTAATACACTGTCCCGAGACAAAAGTTTTGTGTTCTAAAAGTACTCGAAACCGAATAGTATTGACTACTTTAAAGTCTATACTTGTTATGTATCGATACCTAAGGTAGATACTTTGGTATCGATACCTAAGGCAGATACTTTGAACCCTAGTTGTGGGTGTTTGGTGTTCGTTCTGAATTTGGCAGTGTGAAGGCTTGTAATTTACAAATGGAGAGTACTAGTACGAGTGTTTCTTTGCGACTATTTCAGTGTGAAGTGTTAAATAGGAGCCTATAATTATTGTGCGGAAATTCAAGTGTTTGTGGAATTTAGACTCATTATAATATAAGGTAAATATGTCGAATACCTGAGTTATCAGCAATACATCACCAAGGAAGTACTCCGTCACTTACATGGGTGAGTAACGTCATTTATATTTGGTAATGGGATATCAACAGTCAAGTTTTAGCATTCGAATTGTATTCTATGTAGTGAATTGTACTGTGTAGCACCGCATGTTAGCTTACGTACTGCTGGTGCCTACCCGTGTCAAATGTAGAAGACGTAACAAAAACTAAACCTAACTTGACAATAGGTTGCAGTTGTAGTTTTTACTTTGTGTTTAATCACTGTGATCCACCTGTGTAAATTATGTTCACGCATAGCCCCCTCGTACTCAAAAATACTATTCAAGCATAGCTTAACATTACGTGCCAAGCCAGAGTCACACCCCCTCTGTAATTCACCTATTGTGAAGTTAAATGAACATTGTGATACCCCCATTAAATTTGTGTTGTGTGATTAGTAATGTTGATTCATACCATTTTTTGAGATTTTTTCTTTGGAAAAGCCACGATTCCTAACTATTACAGCAAAAGATTGTTCCCAGTAGCATGTTGTACACATGACTGGATTGGTTCAACTGTATCACCCAATACCGTATTCGGCATTGCATAACATACTTGAGCCCATCTGGTAAAACCAAACAATTTACAGGGTGGCTACATAGAACAAAAAACTAAATTCCCTGACTTTTCCAGATTTTTCTGCTCTGAAGACCTCAATGTTAAAAGCCGCCAAAATCTCTCCGCTCCACTCCACATTTTCCAGGTTTTCCCTACCAATATCAATGAAAAAAAAACTGAATTTTCTTGTCTACACAAGTGTATTAACTAACTCGCTACTGCATTCTATCTTCCTATCTTCTCAATATATTTTCTTGTCTACTAAATCACTTACATTAGTTATTTGGCTATGTATTTACATTCTTATTAATATCTGACTATTCACATTCTTGTCAACACTATTTACAACATTATTTATTTGGCTATTAACATTTGCGCTTAAATTAATAATTTGAGTACTCATTCACTCAATTAATGCTGGCAGTGCTTCCAGTTCAACAGATATTTTCCTTGTTATCATTCACTGCGATGCTGGCACAACAGTCCCAATTTTGTGCCTCACTGCTATAAATTAAAAACCTTTTTTAACCTCACTAATAATAGTCTACAGTCTAATTTAATTTGCAAGTAAATGCCTNCTGCTATAAATTAAAAACCTTTTTTAACCTCACTAATAATAGTCTACAGTCTAATTTAATTTGCAAGTAAATGCCTCTATCCCATTTCTGACACCAGTGTAACACGTTGCCTACAGTGTATTTGAGTTATTGAGGAATGGAGGTCTTAACAAAAAGAAATAAATTAGATTTATTAATTTAATTATAATGCTATTTAAACACAGAGCAATTATTTACAACATAACCACCTATCTCTACTATTAACATTTGTTATTCTCTGTGAGTACAATATTTGCAGCCAATCTCAAATCTAATTAAAGTCCTTGTCACTTTCTTTATACTAGTTACAGTCACATAATCCACACTTATTTACACATATACAATCAACCTGTCTATGGCCATCATTCCAAATGTCTGTCACTCACGCATCCAGCTCCACTATTGCACAGTCCAGTCTGTCTCTCTTTCTTTCTTTCTCCACTCTACCAATGCATGCAGACCCTCTTGCTGTCACTGTGTCATCGCTCATTGTTCAGCTAGCTCAACGCACCTGGAGCTCATAGCTGTAAATGACTCTAGCTAGACTCCTGATTCAGAGGCACACTGCAGCTTACATAGATCATCTNCCTGGAGCTCATAGCTGTAAATGACTCTAGCTAGACTCCTGATTCAGAGGCACACTGCAGCTTACATAGATCATCCGACCCAGTCCAGAAGGTTCCACAAACCCCGAGTCACGCTGAGGAAGGCGAGGGTGATGACCAAAACCTTCTTGCAATGATAACATAAGACATTCAATTCTCTAAGGACAGGAGCAGCACATCGGGCCACGCGTTCATGTGAGACAGCGGCTCATTTGTAAATGCGCTGTCTTCTTTTGTAACCAGTACTACCCTTGAAACACTGCGCTTTGCATGTGTTCGAGGGGAAGCTAAGAAAGATACGAAGGCAGCATGGCTACATGTAACAATATTATGTATGTTACTAATTGCCCTCGTATCATACTGTTGTTTAGCAATTTCATTTGAGGTTTGCAACTGTTGGAACTTTGTACAGGCAACAAACTTACTCCAGAAGGGCAAATTCACACAAATCTGTGCCACTTTACTTCCTAAAGCATGATATCATTTACCTGCTTCGTATGTTTTTGCCAGCAACATATGAAACATGTAAATCAATGGAGTTCTCTGCGCTCACTATCACTCACACTTCAGGAAGCAGCATGGTGTGGATTTACATAAATTGACTTTTCTGGAGTTATTTGTGGACACATTTATGAATTTTATATCTTCCCTTGGCATTTCAAATAGTTAATTTTTAAAGTTTATTAAAATTTTTATTTTATAATTTTGATTGTAATAGTCCTCCTGACTACTGTGTTTCATAGTCCTTATATACTGCAAGTATAATAATGTCCCTAAGCATTTCCATTTCAGCATGATTACTACAGCCAAAACATTCAATTTTCCAGATTTTTTTTTAAAGAAACACCCCATGGTAAGTTTATATACTGTAATGAGAAATAGTGGGTATGGTACTCTATCAAACTGACAATTTACATTTGGCAGTGTCAACGTTTGTGTTAACACAATCTAAATATTATATGATTTAATTGTGTCACACCAGAAAACTGTGATAAAAATGCAAATTTGTAGCACACAAAGCAGGTAAATTATTGCACCCNTTTAATTGTGTCACACCAGAAAACTGTGATAAAAATGCAAATTTGTAGCACACAAAGCAGGTAAATTATTGCACCCCTTTGCACTCACTTCACTTGCACTCTAGGAAGCAAAGTAGCACCAATTCGCATGCAATTAATTTTCTGTAGCCAGTAGTGGAAAGTTGTTTATTTTAATTATTTTCATATTTTTATGTTAACTTTTTATGATATTTGATATTTTTACTTCGTATTTCTTAGTTTGCCTTGGCTTTTTCAGCATTATGCAGGATTTAACCTATGCTCAAATAATTAGTGACTTCAGTAGGATACAAAAATATAATTTTGAATTTTTTCACCCAATTTTTAAAAAGTCATTGAACTAGACAATAACCTACCAAAAAAAAACTGCTGCACTGTCTGCATTATTCAGTGAGAAGGAAAACGGCCAATTTTGTCAGTCAAGTGCAATAGATTTTGATGGCCACCTAACCTATCAAGACATATTGGTACAATTATTAAAGTGCTTTGTTCTACTTATAAGTCAATAAAAAATGTTATATTGCTAACCTAACCAGCAACACTACTGCTATGTTCCAATTCATCTGGTAAGATAGACACCAAATTATTTTATTCAGTTCTGTTTGCTTTATGCACATTTAGATAAAGAATTAGAAAAGTGGTTACATATTTATATTCCCAAACATTGACTACGTGCCCTTCAAAAATGCATTGAGTTCATGAAGTTATGTAAGAACTGACTTCATGGTCCAATTCAAACAAAGGGCACACGAATACACCCTCAAATGTGTCCCCTTCCGGCAAGGGCACAAACAACGTGCCCTTCACTGTAAATTCTGTTTTTCAATTGTTTATAACAGTTTTGCATCTTCTTCCTGCCATTNGCACAAACAACGTGCCCTTCACTGTAAATTCTGTTTTTCAATTGTTTATAACAGTTTTGCATCTTCTTCCTGCCATTTGTTGGACACTGTTGTTCACACACAAGCCGAGGCAACAAAAGAAAATCCATTTAATTATTTTTTTTGTATGCATTGCAAATAGCGAAATGAAGACGGGTGTTCGAAATTATACCCACTCTGTTACGAAGGTATCAAGGGCAATTGAACAAGGGTACGTTGCAATGAATTTGAACACAACTTAGAGCTAGACCTCACAATACAGTTATGCTCAATTATTGCACCTTCAGCACGATAAGATTTTTTTTTGTAGAAACCATATTTTATATTTTTTTTTTTACAAATTATTTGATTAAACTGATGTCATGATGAGTATGCGATCAAATGAATAATGTAAATCAAAACTGGCAGGTTACCTACATAAAAGTATCATAAGAAATAATATTGCTAATCATATAAATAACTTCAATCATCAGACTACTACACTATTTGCAAAAAAAAAAAAACACATTTTCTAAGCTTCAATTAATTATAACATTTGTTTTGTTTCAACAGTTATATCCTGTTAAAAGGGTTGTACCAACCATTCTTCACTGCATACTTAAGCATTCAGTAATTATATAGAATATAGAATAGGGGCTTTTCCGAAAATTGGGAAAATTATAGGTATCTGCAAATGTTATACATGGTCATTACTAATCACACTTAATAGGAATTTTATTGAGGCTTCACGTAATTTGCAGTATATACCATGAAATGTGATAGTGAGGCAGGCTATGAAGATCGGTGTGTTTTATGCGGTAAAACACATCATATTTATGTCCAATATATTTGAAAACCAAACCTTAATTCACAAAACGTGATTCACAGGGTATATTTATGCAGACGTGCTAAGGTTATACAGGTATAAAATAAACACTGTAATCAAGCAGTGTCGGAATATAGTTTAATTCTGTTGAATTTCTCAAGGTTTACCTTTTCTATATTCACGAGAGGATTGTACTACGTAACATATGAGTAGTAGAAGAAATATACATATAGTATATCATACAAAAAGACATTCACAGGTGTTGTGTACTAACAGTTGACGTATATCGCAATGACACATTCGGTGACCAATGACGCACAGAGATAGGAAACAAATGTGCAACGATTTTGGTTTACCTAATGGTTGTATGCTGGGAGAGTGCACAATTTCAGTGTACCGACACTGTGTGAATTTGACAATGCGAAGGCGTGTGATGTACGAGTGGTATAACGCTTGTTTCATCGTGATTCATTCTGCTTGACGTGTTAAATAAAATTATTGTGCAAAAATAAGATTGTTTCTGTGCAAATATGGCCATGTGAAGTGTTAAAATGTAATAATTGTGCGAAAATATAAGTGTGTGTGTGTGGAGTTTCAAGAAATTTAATAGATGTTAACGTGCCCTGTATATGCGTTATCAGTAATAACATCAATGTGATATATACGCCAGTTTCATGGGTAACGTAATAAATTTGCAGTTTTAGCATGGAAAGGGGTATAAAGTGTAGTGAATTGTACTGTGTAGTATTGTATGTGAGTGTGAGAATTGAAGGGTTTATGTACTTCTGCCACCAGCCATGCAAAATGCAACAGACCTAAAAAAATTAAACCTAACTTCACAATAGATGAATCACAGGGGGTGGTTGAACCGAAACGAGCTTGCTTATTATACATTTCGTAACACACTATCTCATGTCGGCACACTATCCTCCTGTAATCACATATTATAAGGTTAGGTTGAGTTAGGTTAGGTCATTTTTCATTTAACAAGGTTAAGGAACCTAAATTACATGTAACGTACATAAATTTTACGTGTTTTACCCCACAATTTCCCTTATCTTCATAGCCCTCCCCACTATCGTATTTGGTAGCATGTACTGCAAATATTGTGTTAACCTTAGTAAATTTGTGTTCAGTGTGATTAATAATTTTGATTTAAAGTGGTTAAGGAACCCAAATGACATGCAATTCACATATATTTTATGTGTTTTACCCCACAAGCTCCCTGATCTTCATAGCCCTCCCCACTATCGCATTTTGTAGTATGTAATGTGAATATTGCGATGCCCCTAGTAAATNATCTTCATAGCCCTCCCCACTATCGCATTTTGTAGTATGTAATGTGAATATTGCGATGCCCCTAGTAAATTCATGTTAAAGTCAATTTATACCAATTTCCGTGAAAATTTATTAAGTTTTCTGAAAAGCCCCTATTCTATATAACTACCATTTGTTGGAATATTGATAATACTAGAAAGCAATTTCTCTGAAGTGTGACACAATTAGGGGATAACCTCTATGCATACTTTTTTCTTTCTTTCCATGATTAAAGTTAAAAACTTGCCACATTTTATAAACCATTTGCAACGTTTATTCATGTTAGCTTTGTACACGTGGGATTTACCTTCTGCATAACTGTAACGTCTACATTTCCTGCCTATCCACATTTATTTTACACCTTCACCTTTACTCCACCTCCCAGAAGTACACTATGTGATTAAAAGTACCATATCCGGACACCTGCAAACCCTGTCCATATGATTTATGAATGTTTAAATATATGTAGTTCTTTTAAACCTGATATAGATTACAAACCCAGCCTAGATGTTAATATGGTGTTATGTATTTTTTGTATTTGTAATTTACTCTATATAAAAATTTTTATTCTTGTTTTTGTAATGTGTTTTGTGCATTGTACAAAAACTTGACAGTAGTTGTGTTAAATTTTGTCTTTGTGACATTGACATGTTCTATACCCCTGTTGTATATTATACATGTAAGGGGTTAACAAAGCAAATTAGCGTGAGAATGAATGAATTAATGAATTGAATGAATACTGCACGGTGTGCGAGGGAGTGGTTTTACGACCACTGCCACTAATGGACTGGCCTGCGCAGTTCTGATTTGAATCCAATAGAATATCTCGGGGATGTTTTGGAATGCTGACTTTGGGCTAGACCACACCGACCCACATCGATACCTCTTCTCATTTCGGCACTCTGCGAGGAAAGGGCTGTTNCTGACTTTGGGCTAGACCACACCGACCCACATCGATACCTCTTCTCATTTCGGCACTCTGCGAGGAAAGGGCTGTCATTCCCCAAGAAACGTTCCACCACCTGATTGAAAGTGTAGGCAAAACAGTATTGACTGCCAGTGTTCCTGATGGAGGGCAGCCCAAACTTGAACTTCAATTTCAGGTTGGTGTTTGGATATGCCTACTTTTGATCATGTAGTGTAGGTAGTGTACCAGTTGTAGGAAGTAGATGCAGAAGTTGTAACCCCCTAGTAGNCTGACTTTGGGCTAGACCACACCGACCCACATCGATACCTCTTCTCATTTCGGCACTCTGCGAGGAAAGGGCTGTTGTCATTCCCCAAGAAACGTTCCACTACCTGATTGAAAGTGTAGGCAAAACAGTATTGACTGCCAGTGTTCCTGATGGCGGGCAGCCCAAACTTGAACTTCAATTTCAGGTTGGTGTTTGGATAGGCCTACTTTTGATCATGTAGTGTAGGTAGTGTACCAGTTGTAGGAAGTAGATGCAGAAGTTGTAACCCCCTAGTAGAATAATCTGGTTGCAGCACCTTAAAAACTACTTCCGGTAACAACAATGTGACTTTATCGGTTGAGTTAGGTCATAGTAGAAGGTACACCTGGCGTAAACAAAGTTGTTGCTAGAGGCGCTATTTAGTGCTCAAGAAATAATATTAATGTTGCTGTGGCTGATAGCATGTCTATCACTACACCAAAATTTATTTTCTCTATAACTGCTACTTTTAAAAATTCTAAAATGGTTTCATTTCAGTTTTAGTAGTTAACGTCACTCTTAAAAATTTCAAAACTTCTGTGACTGCAATGCTATAATGTGCAGCCTTCCATAAAATGTTCTTCCACAATGATTATTGTCTAAATTTGTTTGTTTTATTCGTTAACATAGCTATATGTTAATTTTTTTTTATTTGTTAAGTGTACCTATATTTAAATATTTTTCTAATGCAGGGATTCTGGATGCAGGGACTTAGCAGGAAACAAATACCTAAATCAATCAAATAGTTCAGCAATAAACCTAGTAGTTTGACCCAATTTTTGTAATGTATGTAATTTTATGTTATCATAATCTGTATAATTATGACAAACTCTATATCTGGAAAACTTATGTACATGAAACAGGGTCAACACGGAGAATAACAAGTTTAATGAATAAATAGGTACTGAAACATAAATTACACACATTGTTTTGGCACACATTGGCTACAGGTTGTACTTTGTGTTGTAAACATAAAAAGTTATACCTAGGTATCAATAATTTTTATGAAATATGTAGCACACCCTTACAATGTAAACAACTAAACTGCAACATGCAAAACACAACAAAATAGAAGACCTAACTTACCAGTACTGTAAATGTACACCACCATAGTCTACCTGCACAGCATAACGCATGTCATGCAGGTATTGCATTCCTCAAGTACACAGCAAAATGCTGAAACTTTGAATATACATTAAAGTTATTCTGTGAATTACGACATTGGTTTCTTCCTATTTACAGTCCGATAGCCAAACCATCGAATATAAAGGTCTATTAACCTACAACACACTACACTAAATATTAAGTGTCAGCCTACCAAGTATTTTGTATTTAATAACACCACATAACGGGCGGGAAAATATCTTAAAATCATCAAATTATATCAGCTGACAATTGGCTGTTGTGTCTGAATTTTCCCTGTTAAGACAGTCGAACTTTTACACTTTGTTCAATGTAGGCCTGCTCTACCCCACTATTTTGAAGCATATTTTTAGGTTATTTTACTATACAAATTACAGCACATCGCAATTGCAAATGTTACCTAATGGACAAGTGTAAATTTACCTATGACAAAAATAATTACAGTCCACGATATTTAACATTAAAATACAGTTGTATAAAACTGTACTTGCCCTGATGATCCTGCTTGATATTAGACAGGTCAAACACTTGCTGAAACACAACAAATGGTTTTGAAACGCAGGTCAAAATTTTCCTAAACACTGATGACACCTTACATAAAGTTAATGATTATCAACTCTACGTATAAACAGTCCTAAGACGATGAAAATCAAATAATACAAACTCTGTCATGGTCTCCGAAATACGTAAAACTCAAAACGTACGGCTAAATAAAATGTTATTTCTACCCAAACATACCTTTATTTTTTATCCAGAGTGTGACGACCGATACTATCAATCCTTCCGCCGCCTATAAAAAATGCTCGCCTAACTGTAAATATTCATACTTAGTCAAATTTATTAGTTTTTAAAAGCAATGAGAAAACTCACGTAGAAGATGGCGACCGCCCGTCATTCGCCGATTTATGATCATTTTCTTGCACGGTCACTTTTGAATTCCTAAAATACACAGAATAGCACATTTCAAGTCATTATTTAGCGTAACGAATTGCCAAAAATATTTCTCCGTTACTCAAAACTGTGCGGAATTTTAACACCTGCACAGAGCGTAAATAACTCCCATGCCTACTACGAATACACGCATCAAAACTTTTCAACCAATTTGTTTTGCAGGTGAAACGACGTCGGGTCACACTTTCGGGCATTTTCGTTAGGCCGCGGGTAATTTGAACCGTGTTACATTTGTTTCACAGCTGTCATAGCCGCATGACATACTTAAATACAATTACAAAAAAAAAATCTGTATAACAAACTATTAACCTTCACGTATAGAACAATACATTCACTGCTATAGGTTACATGTTACTGTCACTGCCATGGTAATAGTTACCATCATACCCAATAACATACAACAATAGCTGTAGCCAAAAATTATGGAATAGTATAATTTTATAGTTGGCTCAGTTTCTGGGAAGCTTTTACATATTTATGAGTTGCAGTGCAACTAATAATTTTGTGGGTAATTATTTGCATTCCCATAAAAAAAAATTTTTCAACAATAAAAACAAATTTATATTTAATTTCTTGGTACATTGCGTGTAATTTATTACATTTATAAATCACCAATATGTGGGTTGTTTTAATTCTGTAAAATATGTTGTATATAAGAGCAACTTTCTAAGTCGCACTACAAACTTAGTCAATTTTAGATATATTTCAAGATATTAATTAATTTTTTTATTTATGTATTTATTTTACATTCCATCGATCCTTTATTAACCATGGTGGCTTCAGGATTTGTAACAAGGCAGAATAAATACATAGTATAACATATCAGTGATACATATAGCAATACAGAGTGGGGCGGAATTTGAACGACAAACTTTGTGAAGTGATTCCTAAAGCAAAATCAAGNGATACATATAGCAATACAGAGTGGGGCGGAATTTGAACGACAAACTTTGTGAAGTGATTCCTAAAGCAAAATCAAGTGGGAACTATACCTGACACTTTCTACCTAAACTGATTATCAAGGGAGATACGAGCCTCTGAAAAGTGACATTGCAAAATATCGGAAAAGAAGCTAAATTAAGTTACAATTATGGGAACAGTGTTTTCTGTTATTAGGATTTTCAACCAAAGAGAAAACTCTCATTATTACCTCCCCCATAATGAAAATAACAGGAGTGGCCAGCTTTCTATTGCAGATAATGTTTTTACTGTCAGGAATTCTGAACTTTTGGTACTGGTTTATTGAACAGTATGACCATGGGCGCCGCCAGGATTACTTTCAGGGAGGTGCATCTGCATCTACACATTATACTATTAACTAATATAAAATATAGAATTATACATGTACGCTATATTATGTAGATAAATGTAATGTCAAATTCTAATCGCGCGGTTATTTGATTGAATATATTTCGCTCATCGAAAACATACTTAATCTCTGTAGTCGATGGTTGGCATTACTGCTCGGGGAATCCCCGCTGCCGCGCGACGGATGCGGGGTATTTCCCGCCTGCGACCGCATCAGTTCACGCTGTTGTAATTGTACCTATTAATAATTGTAGTTGTCAATAGTGCGCAAATCAGTTGTCTGTAATAAATATGCTTAAACAGCGACTCTATTTATAGTCCTTTTTAGGTAATTTGTTGTGTAGCTTATTAATTTTTGTTCAAGTTATGAGTGACATAAGACGTTTTTAGTGTAAAAAAAACGTAATAATCATTCTGATGAAGGTGATTCACCTCATATTAAGACATCCAGGCCAGATACAGACAGACTAGATAGTCCAGGTATGTTGTGTTGGTGTTTCTACCCAAATCATTTAATGTATTGTTTATTATCCGCATACAGAGGAAAATAAGACTCAAAAACAACGAAATAATAATAGAAAATACTTCACATTTTTGTTATACTACACTGAAAGAAAAAAAATAGTAACCAGTACCCATAAAACATAGTAAAAAAAAGTCTCAACTAAATTTGCAACTTATCATTCATTATTTAAACTCTTGTATTATTTTCTCTAGAATGATTATGTATAGAAGTTATAAAAATATACATTAAAAATTGAAAGCTTTATAAATTAATAAAAACTTTTAAAATCACTACTTAAATGTTAACTGATTTGTTATCACAAAAATTGGTAAAGTATACATCATATCATTTCATGAAATATTTTTGATTTTTTTTTCTGAATGCGTTAATTGATTAGTTTATTTATTATATAAGAATCCTTTTTGCTTAAAGGTACCAGCTCTGCGCGTAAAGATTTTCAAGCAGATGCATCGCTCGATTTTTCTAGCAGAAGCACAACTAATTCATTATTGGATATTGGGTTGTGTTTGGACCTCGGTTATCAAGTCAATGATGATCTACGTTTGAAATTACTAAGACATCCTTGGAACCCTAGTAAAACGTACAATTTTAAAAATGACGTTAACCTTGATGCTAAACGAGCTTTCCGACATGAATGGCTTACAACATATCCGTGGTTAGCCTACTCAGCTATAGCAAAGGGACCTCTGTGTAGGATATGTGTTTTATTTCGGCCTCCAGTGCAGCGCGGTCTACAAGGACAGTTTATAGTTTCTCCTTGCCTCAAATATCAAAAGTTTCATGAAGCTGCACAGTCTCATGCGACAAGTAAGTGGCATTGTGACGCACTGGCTTCGTCAAATACATTTGAAAAGATCATGGATAGAAGGGGACTAAGCGTTCATGAATCTTTAAATACGGCATATCACAAGGAAGTTGAAGAAAATCGTTTAAAACTTCGATCTATCGTATCAACAATTTTATTTTGCGGGCGACATGACCTTCCACTTCGTGGGAAAGTGGACGAGGGTTCTGTTTTTACAGACCTGCTACATTTTCGAGTTGACTCGGGAGACGAGATTTTGAAGAATCATTTAGAATCAGGAGCAAAAAATTCCTTATACATATCGCATCAAATTCAAAACGAATTGATTGAAATTTGTTCCGATGTTCTGAAAAGCAAAATAATTGAGGAGGTGAAACATGCTTCGGCTTTTTCGGTTTTGGCTGATGAGACTGCTGATATTAGTGGCACAGAGCAATTATCGATTGGTGTTCGCTATCTACGTTATGATAAAGATGATAAAAAACCAATAATTTGTGAAGAATTCCTCGGATATGTACCGGTACAAGAATTGAACGCAAAAGCCATTTCGGAAACTATTATTCGCTTCCTGCAAGATTGTAATTTTGATTTAAATAAACTTGTTGGCCAAGGATACGACGGGTGTGCTGCAATGGCAGGTCACATAGGTGGTGTTCAGAAAATTATTAATGATAAATATCCTTCAGCCCTATTTTTCCACTGTGCAAGCCATGTATTGAATCTTGTCATTAATGACCTGAATACTGTCAGTGAAGTGAGAAATACTGCTGGGACTACAAAGGACATTATAAATTTTTTTAGAGAGAGTACGTTGCGGCGGAATAAAATTCCAAATATACCTCTATTTTGTGAAACGCGTTGGACAGCAAAGTACAAAAGTATCAGAAAATTTTCTGAAAACTTTCTGATTATTGTACAAGTTTTAGAAGAACTTTCGCAGGACGCGCCGAACTCTACAACGAAAACCAAAGCGTATCAGCTCTACACGACTGCAACTACTCCAACATACATTGTGACACTTTTAGTAATTGCTGCCTATTCTGCCAAACTTGAACCCGTGTGCAATCAATTACAAGAAGTAAATATGAATATAAAGGCAATACACGATCACGTAAATAAATTAACTGATGTGCTTCAATCTCACCGCGATAATGCCTCTATGGAGTTTGCGGTCATTTTCGAGAAAGCTCAAAAAATTTGCGAAAAACTGGATGTTGAATTTAAGCGTCCTCGAGTAGTGGCAAAACAGACTTACAGATCAAATCAACCATCTGAAAATGTGGAAGAATTTTTCAGAATATCTATATTTATCCCATACTTAGATTCTATTATTTCTTCACTAAAAAATCGATTTTCTTCAACACACAAGAAAGCATTTTCGCTTATGCAGCTTCACCCAGAAAATATGAGAAAATTAGACAAATCAGCATTTTTAGCGATAGCAGAAGATATACAGAACCTCTACGGAGGTCTTCTACATAATTTTATTGCCGAGGCTACCACATGGTACGAGATGATGAAGACAAATGAAGCAAATAATGCCGTTTTTAATGAATCTGTTGTTGAATACGCAGATGTAATTGCTCAAGCCACTCCGTTTTACCCAGCGGTATGTGAGGCAATCAATATTGGTTTAACTATTCCAGCAACAACATGTAGCATTAAACGTACATTTAGCACGTAACGACGTGTCAAGACGTGGAATCGCTCAACGATGGGAGACGCGAGGCTAAGCGGCCTGTGCATGCTCAATGTTCACAGGAAAAGAGTAGAGGATACTGAATTTATTGACAAGGTGATGAACAAATTTGGACAGTAACCTAGACGCCTTCAGTTTTTATTCAAACGGTAACTTAATTTTGAAAATGTAATTTTTTTAATGTATTTTCTTTCCTGACAGGGGGGTGCAAGTGCACCCCCTTGCACCCTGCTCCCGGCGCCCATGAGTATGACCTAATTAACAAAAATGGCCCTTTTGTTGCACCTGTCTAGGACCTAGAGTTTTCATGTAAAATGTGCACAAAGATTGAGCTGCAGCGGTACAGTACCTAGCACATCCTAAATACTTGTATAGCATACTGCTGTGCCCACTGCACAGACAACGGTGGAGGACATTTTTAAAACTTACTGTACGCAGCATGTACCAAACATGAATTGGCTTACAGTACTGAAGCTGCCTGTTTATTTCTGGTGACAGTCAGAATGTGGTTCCCTACAGGAAGTGACTGTATTGCCTTTGTGTCCGGAACCGTATCACTGCCGCCAAAACTTTGTGTGCATTTTCCATGAAAATAGTGAGTCCTGGGCAGTTGCAACAAGAATTTTCATTAATTAGGTCATACTTAACAATAAACCAGCATCAAATGTTCATAATTCCTGATGGTAAAAAAGTTGTATGCGAAAACAGGGTTGCTATCCCAGTTATTTTCATTACAAGGAAAGGTATTAATGAATTTGCTGTTAGGTTGGAGATTCAGATAACATAAAACAGTGTTCAGAGAATTGTCATTTAATTTCTCTTTGTTCCTGATATTTTGTAAAAATATCCTTCACCCTTAATATTCAGTTTAGGTAGTAAATGTCCAGTATTCATCATTAGCAAATGATCACTACTTCCACTTGAGTACACAAACAGAGAATACAGTTGTATAAATATATATTAATGTGTGACAACTCCCAGTACAGTAAGTAATGAAAAATGAGACAGCTGAAATAAATAAATAAATAAATAATTAAATTTCCATATATACACACATACATAACACCCATGTAGGCCTACATATACATATATAACTACTCACAAATATACTTTGTGTAAGTAGTCACTGGACATTTTTATTTTTTATATATGCATTAGATACATTTTTTTACTTCCTTGAAAGTAATGAATATGCTTCCACAGAAGTTGAATTGGCATCCAAAATGGGTATCTGTGCCTTGCATATTTATTTTTGAATCTTCATTCAAATTTAATCAAGTAAACAAATTTAATTATTTAGACTTCTGGCGTGTAAAACATTGTGCAAGACATTGTATTTGAGTTCTAAAATGAAGAAGGTATAATGCTGCAAGAAGGTATAATGTGACATTGTTGGGAGGAAGTTGGAAACGCCCTGGAAGTAGATTTTTGATATAGGCTGTTCACGGTAAAGTGAGCACTTGTGAGGCCCTAGTTACTATTTTCTTTCAGCCATTTTTTAGTCTTTAACCACCTTTTTAAATCAATTTTGCAGTGTAAGTCATCCATATGGAATTCTACAATTATATGGTGGTTTCAAGAGCAGTTTAATCAATTACTATCATTGTATTTTACAACAGAAACATTTTTCTGCAATGCTGTTTCATCTGGGGGTAATGGGTAATGGTAGGTGATAAAGTGAGGCTGTTTGCGGACGATTGTGTGCTGTATGCAGAGGTGAATGGGGACAATAAGTTGCAGAAGGACACAGAACAAATAAGGAGGTGGAGAGAAAGAAATAAAATTAAGAATAATATACAAAAAACAATGATCATAAGGTTTACCAAGAGGGGGGGAGGGTATGAAGGCACTTATAAATGGCAAGAGCAGGAGATAGGAGATGCTTCAGAGTATAAGTAACTAGGAGTGGTGATTTAGAGTTATCTGAGGTGGAAAAAGAGAGCACAGAGGGTGCAGGGAGATATGGGAGCTGGAGAAGGCGCAAAGAAGGGCACAGAGGTGGGTTAAAAGTAAATGGAGCAGAGAAAAGCAAGAAGGTGAGGGTGAAAGGAATTTTAGGCCATCCTGAATGTGATGGAGTTTGGATGGTGTGGAGTCTGAGGATGTGGTAAATTAAGTGAACATATAGCCAAGGGACTGTACAGGAGGAGAGTTAAAAACAGTAGCAAGTTTCATAGATTATGGAGGCAGATGGATAGGGGATGGCATTCCATGCTGGTGAGAACTGTGAGGGTGTGGAATGTTTTGCAGGAGGAGTTGGTGACAGTGAAGGGGGTTGAGCAATTTAGAAAGAGAATGGAGAGTGAAACAGGATGAGGTAATGAAGCGCTTGCCACAGGGCAATAGACCAACTGCAAATGTAAAAAAATTGTTATCGCCATTGCCTTGCAGACCGAATCTGTACATATAAGTCAAAAGAACATAACTCTCATACTCTCTTTGAACTTAGAGATTAAACATGGATTTAAAGGAAGATAATTGGTACAATTGGTAATTTGCATGTTCTTGGTCATGTACAGCTTGTGTATAATGCATGAATGACAATAAAGTTTAATTGAATGAAATCTGTTCAGTAATTCTCATTTTGCTGTAACATAACATCAACACCATCTGTAGCATTAGAACACTAAATCTACTCTGCGCTGTAACATTCAAAGATTAAACCTTGGGACGTAACAGCTGCGCGACCTTGAGATAACGCTTTCGTCGTCGTCGTGCAAACCTTCACCATCACCATCATTATTATTTCAAGCTGCAATACAGAGAAGGTTGCATGCACTTTTTTTTGCCAAGTAGCTTCTGCATTTTGATTTGGATTAACGGATGCAAACATATAAAATTATTTACAGTCAGCTGGGGTTACTTGAGACACTGAGATAACTTGGGACACTTTAAAATGATTTTTGTTTGCACATGCAAAATTATGAGTGAAAGAAAACATTGTGCATGATGCATTACTGCCAGCAACACATAACCATCTTTATGAAACTGAATCATTCTGCTTCAGGGCTGCCACATGTGCAAAAAATCCTGTAAACCCAGTTTTAATATTTTTTATTTTAATTATAGTAAGTTGCTGTCTTCAAGAAGATAGTGCTATTTCATCTTTTTTGCATCATGTATGTTAAGCACTTTTCATGGGTGTTTTTTACCGTTCTTTGCCCAAAGTGATGATCACATTTAACCTTCATGCAGTTTTGAGGAAGGGAACGTAGGGGATGGCCCTCCCGGATGCTCGCCGCTGAAAGGGGAAGGGGGGTTAACCATGTGACACTACCGGTGTTATACATATCAAACTGATAACATCACTCTCTACTACCACACTGTTAAATACAGTGCTGCGTGACTTATGTTTTTTCGACATGTAATATGCACTTGTGAAGCAGTTCTTGCCCAACCGCACTCTGCCGCTGTCACTACCAAACTACAACCCTACCTTTCCGTGCAGCGGCAATGGACTCATGTAATGCGTTTTGGACTTCTGTGCATTATTTGCTCATTTAGATTTCACTCTAGCTTTCGTGAACCACTAAACATTTTTTTGGCTTACTCAAACATTGCACCACTGAATTAGATCGCTTTGTTCTATAAACACAGCTTTATTTTGCCTTTTATGTTTAAATAAAATATGTATCATGAAGAATGTATGTAAACTGAAATCAGGGAACTGCAGCACTAGCTCATCACTGTTAACTTCAGCTAACCTCTGTACGATACATAGTACCACAAGTTTGTTTTCAGGAATATTATTGTTCTCCTTCCCTTCACTGTTTTCTTTTTGTAGATTGTTAAATTACACCTTTATTTTAGTTTCTTTGTAATGGAGTAAAGAATTCTTTCATAACATCCTCTTGCCATGCAGCGTCTTTCACTGTAGTATTTGCATGCATACATTAAAAAAATAACTGAAATTTTTTCACCATACTGTTTATTACCTCCTCCCTTAGAGCACTGGCAAAACTGTTTTAGTTGCTCCCCTAGGCAAAATGTATTTTAAGTCCCTTTCCGTAAAATGCTAAACAAATTTTTTCTTAATAAATGCATTTATTAATTTGCTTTTTTAATGCAAATATAGCAAAAATTAAATTTTAATTAACAAGAATAGGTAGTCTTTCCATAGCAAAAAATAAACTGAGATGAATAACAGTGGCATAACAATAGGGTGGCAGGATGGGCAAAATGCCAAGAGCCCCCGGCCGGAGTGGGCCCCCGGCCCGAGAGTGCCGTGAGCACAGGAGGATTCTAACATTTATTATTACAATATTTAGTAAAATTTATTAGTTTTGTATTCAATTCATTTAAGTTACCTACTGAAGTACATACACAAATAAAACAAAAAAAATGTATCAAGATTTGAACGCATTTGTAAGAAAAAGATATAGCCCCATTTTAGAACGCATCCGGTACGCAGTAATAAAGTCCTCGCCACTTGTAGACGCGGTGCTGTAGCAACGCTGTCAGCTATGGAAGAAATGTTTTGTCTATGGCTTTTTTGTTAGTTCATATTTTCGCCGCAGGACTTCTTTCGTGGCACAGGCTCTAGTAATAGTGATGCTCGGGGAATCCCCTCTTTCTGTTTTGTAAGTATAAGAAAGGCTCCACTACGCATTCATCATTTGATTGTTATGAGAATTGGATGTTTATGGCATAGATTTTTTTTTTCGATATCACAGTTTTTGTTTTATTGGGTCCGCGATCAGTCGCAAAGTTAATTAGTTAATTGTGGAAATTAGATAACAATATGTCTATTTCTAGAAAGTATCTAAGTGGGAGCAAAAAAACGAAAGAGAAAGGAGTCTGAAGAAAAAAATAAAAAGTTGCCTAAATAAGTCGGTACTTTAAGAATGAAGATTTTATTGAAGAAGAATCAAATTAACAGTGCGGCGGAAATGAAGAAATTGACGTGACTAAAAGAGGCAGTATTGCAGAGACCGACAACAGTAATATCTAGATCCAGAGCAACCACAACCAGGTACGAGCAAAACTCAAAGTGAATCATTTTTTGATGTGGAAAAAATTTCATCTTTGCCATATATTACTGATAAGGGTAATTTTAAAGAACTAAATGATTAAGTGAAACGGTTTGTGATCGAAAACAGACACTGTAAACCTAGAGGCCCCTTCTTAAAAGACAGTGACAATAGATCTTTCTTGGAAAAATATTATTATATTGTTTCTAAGTCTGGTGTAAAACTAGAACGTACATGGCTGTCCTATTCTCTATCGCTTCAAAAGGCATATTGTGAACCATGTTGGTTATTCGCAAATAGGGCATCTAAAAATATACAAAATGTTTTGATAGAAGGTTATGACGATTGGAAACATATTGTAGAAGCCATAGAAAGACACGAGAGATCGAAAAATCATTTGGATTCATGTCTTTTATATCAACAATGGCGGTAACATGGAACACTAGATGAAGAGCAAGAGTCCATAATCAAGAAAGAAAAATTGTTTTGGCGCCACCACGTACTCACTAGACTCCTTGTTACTCTGACACTTTCAACCTGTAATTTAGCTTTTCGTGGCCATAGAGAAAAGGCATACAGCAATGATTCTAGTCCAAGAGGAAATTTTGTTGAGTTATTAGCAAAATACGATCCTGTTTTACAAGAATTGTTAAGTAAACCAAAGGGCCAGACCAAATACTTAAGTCCAAAAATACAAAATGAGCTCATTGTTGTTCTGGTTCAAAAAGTGGAAAACGCGCTGGTAAATGAAATAATAACCGCACCATTTTACTCCATTATATTTGATACGACTCAAGATATTTAGAAAATAGATCTATTGTGTGAACTTTACCGTTACTATGTGATTGAGAAAGATGAAAATGGAACTCCAAAGACGCTCGTAATTAAAAGAGTCATTTTTAGGATTTCATGAAGTTAAGGATCAAACTGCCTTAGCAATGTCCAACCAGATTATAAAATCCATAAATGACAAAAATATTCCTCTGAATAAGTGTCGTGGACAAGGATATGACAGGTGCTAATAACATGAAAGACACTTATGGTGGAGTTCAAAAACTTATAAGAGATATCAAGTCAAATGCGGTGTATGTCCATTGTGCTGCTCATAATTTAAATCTGGTAGTTAAAGGTTATAGAAATGCAAACATTTTTTGAAACCGTGCAACAAATTTATAATTTTTTTGGGCATAGTATCAAAAGATGGAATATACTATCAAGTTTTATATCTAATATAGAATGGGAGTCTTCAACTTCGGTAACATTAAAAACATTAAATCCAAATAGATGGGCAGGACGCTGTGATGCCATTTTCGCTTTAAAAGTTTGGTTTGTTGAAGTTCAAAAAACGCTAACAAAAACTATTCTATTAAATTTCAAAGCAGATGAGAGAAATGAAGCTATTTCACTGAAGAAGAAGGTCAAAAACTACCACTTTATTATGTTACTGGTTTTCCATTGCAAAATTTTACAGACCATCGATGCGGCCTCTAAAGCACTTCAGTCTAANATGTTACTGGTTTTCCATTGCAAAATTTTACAGACCATCGATGCGGCCTCTAAAGCACTTCAGTCTAAAGCCATCAATCTTTAAAATGCCTCAAAGCGTTTGCAAGTTTGTCTGGAAGAACTTGAAAAGTATTGATATGAATTTGGAGATTTAAAAATGCAAGCAAATAGTGTAGCAGAAAAATGGTCTATCAACCCTGAATTTCCTAAAACTCGTCAGAGGAAGGTGAAACGTCATTTTTATGAAATTTGCGAGGAAGAACGTCTCCAAGATCCCGAAAGCTTGTTTAAAGTAAACGCATTCTATCGTGCATTGGACTTCACCNGTGTAGCAGAAAAATGGTCTATCAACCCTGAATTTCCTAAAACTCGTCAGAGGAAGGTGAAACGTCATTTTTATGATATTTGCGAGGAAGAACGTCTCCAAGATCCCGAAAGCTTGTTTAAAGTAAACGCATTCTATCGTGTATTGGACATCATCATTAATCAACTGAGATCGCGTTTCCTTGGAATGAATGAAATTGTTTCCAATTTCAGTGTCTTGCAACCTGCCACTTTGCAAAATTTAAATGACGCCGATTTATTGGAAAAGGCTGTAGAATTTGTTGATTTATATAAAAAAAGACATATCTGTCTCGTTTGTCAAGGAAATTCTTAGTTTTCAATCCACTTTTAGACACGAAATAGGAAAATTATCTTCTATAAGAGAACTTGCTGATTTATTAATCATAAAGAATCATTTTATGTCTTCAAGCTTTGCTGAAGCCTGCACTGCATTTCTGTTATTTGTAACCATTCCTGTGGCTACGGCTAGTGCCAAGCAATCATTTTCAAAATTAAAATTGATAAAAACTTATTTAAGAAATTCTATGGGGCAAGAGAAGTTACACAACTTAGCTATTCTATCCATCGAACATTCCATGACCTGAAATTTGAACTTTGATGTTGTCATTAACACTTGCTGAACAGAAAGCCCGAAAAAAGGAATTTTAATAATTAAAATTTTGACTAAAAATAAAATTGTTATTTCAATTCAATACACTCTTTAAAGTAAAAGCTCCTAGAAAATCAACGAAAATGCACACAATAATTATAATAGCGTTGGTATGTACTTTACGTAGTGATTTATTAAAAATAAACTACAACGTTGGTTGAGCTTCTTTACATTGAGGGAGGGCCCCATCCGATGAATTTGCCATGGGCCTCAACGGTATAGTTACGCCACTGGTGAATAAACAGAATTATTAAAATGCTATGGAATGTTACATTAATAAAATTACTACATCTAAATTAAAAATGAAAATATATTATTTATTTTAGAAATTACAAGTATTATTCAAAATATTTCTTACAACACATGGTTGTGTTAACCCTTTCAGCTACAGTGTCCCATTTAGTCCAAATGAAGAATGTCAGTTGACTCTGATATAAGAAATGTGAGACGATCAGGGGAGTCAGAAATGAGAATGCAATGTTGGTAAAACTGTGTGTAAAACTGCTTGTTGGGTGATGGATCATGTTCTGCACTGTGTGCACATTTTAAATTAAGCATGATGCATGTGGATTGCATGTGTTGTAAATGCTTTTTTATGTGAATGTTCCTTCATCAGTGAACAGAATGTTTTGTAGTGTGTTCACTGTTCCTGCAGCCATGCACATGGAGTCCACACCTGGGTTTGACCCACTCCAGTAAGCCTTGCTATTCAATGTATGCTTGAAGGTGGGGATTGCTCAATCGCATTCAATACAGCCTCATCATTCCTCTGATAAGCATACTCCATAGATGCTCTCAGGCAGACACCTGTTCACTCCAACAACAGCAGACATTAGCGAACATAGTATGCCGTGGAGCAATATGGTCCAGGTATCACCACCAATACTGAGCTACTACAGTATGCCCATTTCTGTCACAGAAGTCATAAAAAACACCATGTCTATGTACTCTGCACATTAATAAATCCCTGGCATTGTTACATGACCAATTGCCTTGACACAGTAACAGCGACTGGCTATGCCAGCCTCACAACAATGCTCATTAGAGGCGTCGAATGCCTGCAGTGGCATGTCATGGTGCAAGGTATCGCAGCCTGCCTACAGGCACACGGGGACCTTTTTGAGCAGGTTGAGTGAGATCTTCAACATACAGTCAATGAAAATAAAGATATTCAGTAATTACATGTATTGTGTTTATTGCATTTCTGTCACTGTCACTCTGAAATGGGGCAGCATAGCCTATGTCTGTATAGGAGTGTTTTGTTGCTAATTATCTCCAGAACTCGCTGGCAAAGTTTGTCTATTTGATCGTGGAACATTCTGTATTACCTTGTACCTTCAAACTAAGGCACAAACTTATTGGTTGGGAAAGAAATGTGTTGTGAAGGAAAGTACTTGAATAAAAGGGCTTTTATCTGTTTCTGCCCCTTGTTACTAATTGTAAAAGGAACGACTCACACCTCAGAGTAGATAAACGGATTCATTACTATTAAGAGAGGAACCTGTGAAAAACCTTCAGAGTGTTTTAACTGTACAGCATGGTTGGGACACTAAAGGCTACAAAGTGGCAACTAACTGAACTATAGCTGTGGCATCTTTTACAAAAAATTATTCAGTTACTCCTTATCTTTCATGATCTTATCCACCATACAATGTTAAAATAAAAAAAGTTTGTCACTTTCTAATATTTTAAGTTTAGAAACATTCACCCTAGGAGTGAAAGTACTTTTTATTTGCTGAACTGAGAAGCGTTTAGACTTTGCATTTTCAGTAGCATCAATATATATGTATAAATTATTCCTCATAAAAAAACTACTTTTTAAGTTTAACGATTGCTTGAGGAGTTGTGATAAATTTTATTTTGGACTATGCCATAAAAGTTCAAAACACAAAATTTTATTTTTGGAATTTTTTTACTCCTTGGTTTTGGTCTTCTCTTAGGGGTGTGAAATTAATCTCATCTCACATGGCTTTTGATGTACAATAAACAAACATTATGTGCCAAAAATTTTCATTAAAAATTTTATGATGGCAATATTTTATGCCAAAACAAAGGCAGAGCTGATGGCACATATCATAGACTGGAAAGAGTTAGTGATGTCTATTACCTTTCATGCCGCAATCTCAAGGTCCCCGCACACTGGACATGGCTCGGAACATCCTCGGAACGGCACCGGCAAGCTGGAAGCATTGCTTTCAATGTATTTGAATGGGGAGGTGCAGAGTAGGGAGCCCTCAGAACAGTTTTGGAACCGTCATGGCACAGCGGCCACTGGCGACGTTCCTCCAGAGAGCAACCTGGCTTACGGGAGGGTACAGCACCAGAGTAGAAGTGACCCTCACCCCTACTCTACTTCCGTCCCTCTCGGCCCTCACAACTGTCACTTGTGATTGATCCTCGTACAGTTACTGGATATGGCAAATATTATGACAATGTAATAATACTTAATTTCTCTTTTCCAACCAAGCTTCTACTTTCCTTATAGCAGTAATTAGTTAAGTAATATATTCAACACAAATATATGAAACATTCGTTATGTTTGTCAGCTATAAAATGCACTCTGTTTTGATTATAACATGTGAATTTACAAACACTTAGCCATATATGTAAATAAGGTTTTATATAATTTATAATATTAGAGGAAACTATTGATTTGGAAATATGTTCTGTAGCATGAATTTCAAGATTATGAAATTATATATACATATAATATGTATACTACGTAATATGACAATGTATCTCTCATCTGCGAGTTAACACCTCAAGTGATTCACAAATACAGACTGCACCACACAAATCTGTGGTGAAAACTAAGTAGAAAACATTTTTGGTAAAAAAGTGTAAGGCTCTTTGTCTACGAGAAAAACCATATGAATGGTATAAAAACCATTGTAGCAAACATGTGGTGTTCCCATTAGATAAAGGTGAGGTGATGTGGCAATGATGCAACTAATTTGTTGCTGTATGGTAAGGGAACGAGCTGAGCTCACTAGTGCTAAAGAGGCCATGGAGTTTACATGCAGTGAGTACTGGGCCATGCCAATGGCAATGGGTGCATCCGATGGTTAAGTATTACTACCTCAACAGATGGTATCCAAGCTTGAATGTGTTTCGCAGGTATGAGTTATGTTGCCACGAAAATGGTCAAATGGGACCAGTACCACATGTGGCTGTAAGAAGGCCATGCATAGCGTGGACCCTGGAGGTTGAGGATGCTGTACTAACTGCTGTTCAACAGTCACCAGCATGTAGCACACGCAACATTGTGCAGCCAATTGACATATCAATGTACATCAGACTACATGCAGCTAGCATGATGGTTGCCATCACATGCTTTGTTCTGTGCATGCCACATGCATCCAACATGTGTGAAAGTGCATTGCTATGGGTGGAGTAAACTTTGAACACCTTTTATGGTGTTTCAACATTTTGGACGCTTATACTGTATGCTGTGCTTAACATGAAACAAAGTCATTTTGTCTACTTTAATGTTGTTTTTCTCGTAAACTAAGGGCCTTACACTTTTTTACCAAAGCATATTTTCTACTTGATTTTTACCACAGATTTGTGTGATGCTGTTCGTATTTGCAAATTACCCGACACTCTATAGTGTTTTCTCAATAAATGGACTAATTGTTCACAGTAACATACATAATTTGCAATAGCTCATTTTAAAGTACATAAATACTTTCTGTCATCCTTAAGAATGCGCAGCACGTGATGTAATGCTAAAATTTTTAACCAAAGTCTACAATACGTGTTCACAAAAAACTGCAAAAAATGCTGTCTGGCATTGCCCTTTCCCAGATTTTTGATACTGACTGTTAGAAACCTGTGAATTTTATTGATCATGTTTAGCATTAATTTATGTCCAACACCTTCTTAATTTGGTCATGGGAAAGTGTATGAAACCCAAAGAATTATTGTCTTTTCTTGTTGATTGCATGCATCCATTCTTTTTATTGCTCTCCTCAAGTACTGTAGTAGATAACACAAACATTTTCTCTACAGACGAAATATCAGACAAACTCGCGGTGCACATATTATAAATAACATAACTCCAAGCATTGGCATACTAGGGCCAGTGGTGCGGGTTGGCCAGGTAGATCCGTGCCAGTTACCGCGCGTGGACTGGCCTTCGGAATGTTGCCGGAATTCCATGCTGTTGCTGATATGTTCTGAGGCCTCTCCAGTGCGCAGGGAGCTTTAGGGTAAGATATTCTATAAGTGGAATGAGTGTTGCTCNCGATGGCGAGCCGACAGAGACACCTGTGGGACAGAGCTCCCCACCGGGCAGCCCTCTGTATGGCTTCGCCGCAGCACCCTCGGCGGGACCAACAGCGGGGGACTTCATTCCAGAGGACGTCGGCCAAAGCGACGGGGGGAGCGTAATGAGGTTTCGCAGCCTTTCACCCGGGCCCTCTCCTCCCCCCTCGCCAACATCCGCATCACGCCGACGTCCCCACCGCAGCAGCAGCGGCGGCGACCAGGAGGAGGGGTCTACCACCCCTCTCCGCTGCTCCAAGCGGCCACGCAAGCAGTTCCGTCCGGCATGCACCACGTGTGGAGGGGACAACCCCCGCCCACACCTGCATGCCAAGAGGCGCCAGCACCCCGGAACAGCAGCAGCAGGGGAAGCAGCAAGAGTCAGCTCCCAGAGACGCGGGCCTTACTCACTGAGGCCCCGCCACCAGCTGAAGCGACCCATTACATGCTGTGCCTAACAGCGTGGTGGGACATCGGAGGGGCTGCGCAGTCCAGTGGTCACCAGAGGAGGGGCCGTTTGACGTGAACCAGGCGTTCACGGTTACCTTTGTGCCCACTGTAACTGCCGCAGTAGTGTCCTCCACTCCAGATGCACCATACCAGCGCACATGTGTGCAAGAATGATAGTGTGTTCAGTGTATATCAAGTGTATTTGTCCATGTGTGATAG